>PVHY01018954.1:0-21120 GCA_004024945.1 Uropsilus gracilis | reverse complement strand
AGGGTGCATATTATGATCAAAAATGATGTATTTTTTGAGGAAAATTTCAGTAAAGGTTAACTTTAAACAGATTTGAATGGCAATAAGGAGTCATTCTAAAAGCTTTACATTCAGGAAGAATAACTCATAGACTGTCTTAAAGACTAAATTTAGCTTGTTTGAGAAACATACATGCTTATATAGCTAAAAGAATTGTATGCATGTAAGGTAAAGTCTGAGAGGTAAACCAGACAATTTAGGACTTTGTAAATCATTTTAAATTTTGTCTGAAATGTATCATGGAGCAATTAAAGAATTTTAAGGAGAGAATTAATGTTTGGTAGGCATTTTTTAATGGAGGAGGTGTGTAGATGAGTTACGAAGAGAAAAAGGTGCAAACTAGCTGGTAAGTTAGGAGACCACTATAGTTGTTCTGGCTGTATCCTTGAGTGTCCTAGACAAGAATGGTGGTGGAAAGAAATGTTTGGAACTGGAAGAGTTGATAGAACTTCCAGAATCCATAAAGGAAGAGATCTATGGGTGTGTTCGTAAAAATATATACCTCATATATCAAAGTGACTATGAAAATCTTTTAAAGCTAAATAGCATAATGAGAGAAAATGTACCACATACATAGCAAAGGAATAAGATAAAATAAATGTGAAATTTCTACTGAAGGATTAATATCCAAAATATATAAAGTGCTATAAATCAGTAAGATAAGGCAAACTACTCAGTAGATATAATATAAACATATATTAATATAAGTTAGATAAACTTATATAAACAGATAATTTACAGAAAAATACAAAGAGAAATAAAATATGCAAGAACATTAAGTCCTATCAATAAATAAAAGCATAAATTATAAGAAGAAATCTCTTAGTGTCATACATTGGAAAAATTAAAAATATAAGAAAATTAAGAGTATAATAAAAGAAAAATAAAATTTCAATGTTCTGTATAAATTGACATTATGAAGAAAAGTATGTTCTTGTATTCTAATAGAAATACAAATGAATATGGAAATTTGGAAAGCAGACTACACTACCAACTTTTTAGTCGATTGTAGAATTTTCCAGGCATTTGTCCTAGGGATAAACTTTCAAATATGTACATGGAAGTATGTAAAAGAATAGTCATTGCAAAGGTACATGTAATTGGAAAATAATCATTTGTTTGTGAGACATCATAAAATACAATGGAGATAATGTGAAGATATTTAAAAGGGTGATAGAGATATTATATACTTAACTTGGAGACATCTCTATGTTAGAAGGAAAATAAATAATTGCAAAACAGTATGAGGAACCTGGATTTATTTATACAGGCAGAAGGAAACTTACATATAAATATACATAAATATGTAGAATATATATTAAATATCTATCAGTGATTTAGCTGTGGGGTAAGAAGTTAGTTTTTCTTGCTCAGTAAAAAGCTGATGGAGGAAGAAATACTTTTGCTCTTTTTCCATATATTTCTACATTGTTTGAACATTTCATAGTATAAACTTAGATGTTACTTGAGTAATTCTCTTAAAGTATTTTTAAAAATTTGTTCACCTTTTGAAATCTAAATACATTGAGTTATAAAACTTAGTTTTGGCAATCATCAATGACTTAGAATTATGTCAACACTCATCAAAAGGCCTTTAGTGCTAAGCAATTGTGAAACTTGTGGGAATTTAAATTTAGTAAATTTTTATAGAACAAAGGTCACATGAGTACAATGAGGAGACTGGTCAAGTGGCATTAAAGAAGTGTTCCAGGAAAGTGAAGAGTCCAGTGACTTGGCAGGGTGAGGGGAGCAAGGAATGCAATGTTCTCTAGCCAATCTGGGGTCAATTTCCTTATTCATAAAATGAAGTATTAGCTAAAACAGATTTGCAAAAAAAATTTTTAACAGAATATTTTTTCAGGCCCCAAATAAAATCTTTTAGAAAATCTCATTAGTTGAAGCTGATAATAACAACACACGAAGTCAAGCCCCTTCTCTCCCTGGACAACACTGATGAGCTCCTGAGATCCTAGAGAACACCTTAAAAACCTCTAGTCCAGATCATTTCCAAAGCCTCTTCATTTCCCAAAATACCCAATTTTCATTCTCTAGGTGTATTGTTTGTGAGCCAGTCAAAGGAAAGCCTCCGTAAGTGACCAGCAGGTATAATGTGACTGAGAGATGTTGTAAAAAGGAACAGCAAAAAGAAATAGCCTTCAGGATAGGTGCTAGACATTGTCTAAGACATTTCAATATCTTATTTAATCTCTAGAATAACCAGTTTTTTAGCTTTATATACAGATGAGAAGATGAAGACAAAAGAAACTTGTCATAAATATTATACCATAAATATTGAGCTAGAATTATAACCAGACTTGCCTAATTGGAAAAGTCGCACTGGGTCCTACTGGAGGAAAGAGGATACAACTAAAGATAGCAATGGTAGGGGGTCACAGTGAGTATGAAGGACACCAGAAAAGAGGGGGTAGGAGGACTTCAATATTAGCTACTCACAATTCCAAGTTTTCTTTGGACTCCACCTTCCTGAACACTCTATTTGGTGAATAAGACTATCATGTGAAACAAGTTAAGAAAAACATGAGGTAACAGACTGTCCCACCGGATGGTATATTTTAAAATTTAGGTACATTTGGGCTGTTTATTTCTGGAGTGATGATGAAACACCCATTAAATATTAAATTTGCTTTTCCTCTCCAGTACTCTGTTTCACCCTCTCCAGACACCCAGGAGCACTAGAGTTGTGCCAGTACCTAAGAATAAGGCTTCACAATGTGTACCCAGTTGCTGTGAGCATGATGTACTCACATACATGCATATCATAATGATTCCCTAACATCCCTCCATTGTGTCACCAGTGGATCTAAATATCTACCTTAATAGTCAGAGCTTTTATGCATGCCAGACAACCTACAAACTAATTGTCCCTACTTGTAACTTATCACTGAAATTGTAATTTACATAATTTTCTAGGTAACTGATTCATAGAACAAGCCAACAAGAATTGGGTCCTTTTGGGAGAGAGCCCAAAAATTTCCCCTACACAGCAAGCTTTACAAAAAGATCATCTTTTGTAGATGCAAACAAAATGATCTCTACCATTTTTTAAAGTTCATGAGCTATTGTTATAAATCCAGACATTTTTATACTCTGTTGAATCTAATTATGCCATGTGAATAGAATATCTGCCTATGACCTTAACTCAGAAGCCGCCTCAGTTACTTTTCAGGTCTTGTCAAATATAACCAAGAGCACTTTGTCTTCTGAGTTGGAAAGTTAGGTAAGATTTATACTGAACACAGCCACAATAACCAATGACTGATCTTTATGCAAAGCCAAGAGGCACATTTTTCTTAGTCATCATGTCTCCAGTTTTAAGGAGAATAGATTATTATCCCCAATCCAAATCATTCTTTCAACCGCTGCTTTTATGAAGGGAAATTTTAAATGATAACAAAGAAGGAACTTATGAAGGCATTAAACACATTAATTTTAATGTCATCCAAAAAAGAAGAACCAGCAAGTTCCCACAGAAGAGCAGATGTATTGTTGACAAGATGCTTTCTTTTAAAAGAGCAGAGAGAAACAGTGTCTAGTTAGTTATATGTGTATCACCTGTGGCCAGTATGACCTGGCATGTAATTGCTGCTCGATAAATATTATGTAAATAAAGACAGCTATAGGATTTTGTGCAATTAATACCACATTCATTTTTATTTTTCCATGAATGTATTTTTCCTGTAATGATTTAAGTTAGCAGGTTCTTGCCCATTATAGTGAAATACCCATTAAATATTAAATTTGCTTTTTCTCTCCAGTCAAAGTTTATAGTAACCAAACATCTTAGTTCTCCTTGTTTATGATTGCATTGCTGATGCAATTACTAACATTGCTTGTTCAAGAAATATCCCAGTTTAGGAATCAACTTCTACTTTTTACATAGCTATCATAAAATCATCCTTAACCATTGGCAATATGGCCTGAAGACAATGACAATAGTAGTTGTGAATACTTGTGACAAACTTCAAAAACTTCTTGGAAGTTAAAACAAAGTATCTAAGCTTTACTAAGTAGTCTCTCTCAAAGAAGTCAAATTTATTAGTATGAAGAAAGTCAAACTCTTTGAGCGATCCAAAAGTAGAGAGAGTTGTAGCTTTCTGGTCATTAAGTGGACAGATGTCAGACATGACCATTCTAGACAATGTCATGGAGTGCCTGTGTGGGAAAAAGACAAGTTTAATGTTGAGAGAGTAGAATTCAACCCCTCTGAGCTAGCCAGGGTCTGGAGCAGTTTAGATAAGTCTAGAATCTTAGTGCCATCACAGCACTGACAAATCTCCCTTTCCTGGGGAAGCAGCTTCCAATGTGACATCATATGACAGCCAAAAGCAATGAGGACTGATCAGACTTATTTCCTCACCTTTCTTCCATTTGAAAGTAAGGTACTTACCTGCTACTTGCTCCCGAGTCTTCTTGGATACCCAAAAAAGATAAAGAAGGTGGAGGTAGTATCTCAAAAGATTGTATAAAAAGAATAAAAAGTTACCTTAATTTAATATTAAGTTTACAGAGTCATTCTTCCCAGACAGATAAAAAGAATAAGGCTTAAAGGTCTTAAGAGATTTTAGGTAATATTTTGAGAAGAGAGTCTTGAACACAAGACCAAATGTTCACAACCTGTTAAGATGCAAAGTGATTTCTGTCAAATTGGAACATGATTTAATGATACCCAATATCTAGGTTCTCCCAAATCTAAGCTATTCACTCTAAGTTAGCTCTGGTTTGATAACAAAAGCCATAGGGAAGTCCTCTCTGTCAGAGAAAGAAATTCAGACTGACAAAAATGTAATTGAGTCTTAGAAGTTTCAGGACTGCACATGGTTTCTAGAGCTTAGAGTTGTTTACGACAATCTGAAACAACTTTCTCTACACACCAAAGTTTTAATCAGAATGGCAACCAGGGAAACTAAGACTCTAAAACCCAAAAGCCAAACCTTATAGGGTCAGTGGGAATAAGTGTTTCCCTTTTGTTATACCAAAACACCTTGAGACACCTTGAGACTCAATGAAGAAGAGTAGACTCAATGAAGAAGATAAAAACCAAGAGCACAAGAGAACATATTTTTAAAAAGAGAGAGAGAATTTATAAAAAAAAATACATAAAAAGATGCAAACAGACAGAGAGGAGATGACCTGCAAGGTCCATCAATGGATGCCTGCCCTCATCGAAAAACCTCCTCACTGAAAATGACTGGGGGAAAGGATTCCCAAGGCCAGAAGTCAGAGAAATGAGGTGCAGAGATAGCAGAATGGCAAGGAGATCATACTGGAGCCAGCAAACTAGAAGACACCGATTGACCCGAAATGAACATGATCTGGGTGCCACAGAAAAAGAGACCAAAGGACCAGTGAACCCAACATAAACCAAAAAAGAACAATGAGAGTGGAGACTGAGAGACTGAGTGAATACAAGGGGCTGCGGGGTAGAGGAGGGAAAGCATGCCAGTAACCATTTACCTTATTTACTTGTGTAAGAAGTTATAAGAATTTAGAAATAAAATTAGAAATTAGCCGGGCACGGTGGCTTGTGCCTATAAGCTTCAGCCTATGAAGCGGCCGGGGCTAGGGATCGTGGGTCGAGTCCCGCCTGGGGCCTGTAGTGAGACCTAGTTCCAAAAAAAAATAAATAGCTGGGCGTGGTGGCGCATGCCTGTAATCCCAGCTACCTGGGAAGATGAGGCTGGGGTCTGTTTGAGTCTGTGGTACCCTGTGCAATGTGAGCCTGCGGTTCCACAGGCAAAAATAGTGAGACCTAGTCTCAAAAAAAAAATAAATAAATAAATAAAATTAAAAATTAAAAATAAAAAAAAATGATACATAAAAAGAATGGTGATAAGAAGGAAATACAAAGTAAAATTATGTATGAGAACATAGAAGATATAAAGAAACTAAAACAAACTTTGAGAAAACTACTATGTTTTGCTATAATTTTAGGAGAAAAATCTACAAAACAAAGCAACCGTCAAGAGATAGGAATGTGTTTACAATAGAAGAAAATGAGTAAAAATTTAAGAATAGACCCTAAACGTGAAGCTAATTTTATTTTTTCCTTTTGGGAAGGAGATCAGTATTATAAAATAAGTTCATAGTATAATGTGTGAGGTCACATATTGGGTCACCTATGTGAGCAATCATGGCTCTGGTCAGAACATACACACACATTAAATTCTTTAATCATTAATTCTATGGTTCCACAGACCGTACACATGAGAATTTCCACTACTTATAGACTGGGCCAGTCCCTCAACTTTCATGAAAAGTAAATTCATTTCCTGACAAAGAGTTTGGGGCTTCAAAGGGAAAACTACAGATTGAATTGCATCTCTCATCTCAATAAAATTGAAAAGGGTAAGTTACTACTAATTATGAAAATACCTCTATGTTGGCTATTTTGGTGGTAAGGTATCATTTTTAAAACTGGTTTCACTGATAATTATGGAGCATAAGGTTTATGTTATAATTTTTCTGAGATGTGGTCAGCATTTTCCCAAGTTTGAAACAGAAGTAGGTCCTTTGTAAAACTATTTTCAAGTCCTTACCCACTTATCAAGTTCTGATTTGAGAAATCAAAGCTGTCAGTGAAGACATCATGATTGATGTAATTAATAAACTGGACCCCTTTGAATTTGAATAATACTAAATACAGTAGTACTCTCATAAGTAGAAGAGCTTGTAGAATTTCAGTCTACTTGCTGCTACCACTCCCCTGTCCTATGACTTGATAGGGTTGTTAAATATAGTTGCGAAACATATTTGCAAGAACTAAACAAACTTAAACACATAAAGGATATGTTAAGCATCCGGCCAGGTATGAAAAAGTCACTCTTGTGCTACAGAACAGAAGACAAAAAGAATAATTGTGAACTAATCCAAGTAAACAGGACGTGCTGTCATAATCAATCTAAAATCAAACACAAGGATCTGGCAATCTGAATCAGGAAAGAAAACAAGGAAAACTTCGCTCAGCCAGTACTGAAGAAGAGTGCCAGCACTGGTGGGTATATGTAGGGAGATTTTGGTAGAACTTCATTGTTGTGTAGACTTTCATTTCTATTTCCCACCTTGTTAAGGTTCACTCTGACATGCATCTAATACTTTTGTTGCCTATAAAATGAAAAACAATAAACTCATTTGTTTGCATTGATTTAGTAAAATATGTGGGAAGAATAGCTGACAAGAGAAAATCACTGAGTTCTAGTTCATATTTGACTATTAAATATATGACCATAGCAAGCTAGATCTTCAATTTCTTATTTTTCAAATGATGAATAAACATTTTCCCCATGCAAAGTCAAGTATAATTCTTGTAAAATTGTAAGTGATAATAAATATTAGGCAAATGGCTATGATTTTCTTTCAGAAGGGTGTGTTGGACTCTTAAGTGCCAGACCAACAGATGGAAGCTGGAGAAAGTTTGTAACAGAAAGAAATGAGCACTGATTGCATTCTCCCCTTTGTTCCACAGCTCACAAAATGGACAATTGTAGTAACTCCATCTTCCCCTTGACAGTAGGCAAACCAGCTCTGTTATATCACTTCTCTGAGAGCTATAAAATACTGAAGATGGAGCTATGGTAGTCATGTCCCTTCCTTGTGGAGAAAGCTGAGAGAATTCACTAATGCTCTCCTTCTCTAGCTGAGATGAGAGACAAAGAGATTCCTGGTGGAATGTGAACTAATTCTAGTCTTCTGGGCTCTTCTTATTTCTTACATTTCCTTTTTGTTCTAATAAACCTCCCTTTGTGGAAGCCGATAAGGATGGTTTCTGTCACCAATGCAATGACTGACACACAGGAAAAGGCAGATACTCTCATTTTCTTTGCGTTGGATTAGTTCTAGCTTTAACTAACGCTCATAGACTGGAAAAGTGATGAAAGCTTTTTTCTATGGGAAATTCAATGCCATTGTCTCTGATTTTAGAAAGGATAGATGCTGCTGTTGGCAGGGCAATGGTCTCAAGAGAGGAATAAACTTCAGATCTTCTGGTGTAGAATTGGGATCAGACACCCTCCCCCCCCACAAAGTTCTACTACTCTGACCTTTAATCACAGTGAAGGTATAAAGGCATAAACAGGGTCTTAATCCTGGCATTACAATCAATTAAGTTTTTTTCTTTTCAGCCACTCATATAACCTCCCCAAGACTTGTTTCATTTATAAAATAAGGGTCTGAGTTTCAAAATGCTGTAATTCTTGAAGGAATATGAACATTTATTTTAAGTATAATACGAAGTTACTATGAGAAATGGTATGTGATGAGCAATGGGAAGAGATTTAGATGAAAATATTCCATTGAGACTATGTTTACTTATTTTTTTGAGACTAGGTCTCGCTATTTTTGCCCATGGAACTGCAGGCTCCCATTGCCTGCGGTACCACAGACTCAAGGAATCCCCAGCCTCAGCTTCCCAAGTAGCTGGGATTACAGGCATTCGCCACCACGCCCAGCTATTTTTTGGGACTAGGTCTCGCTATGTTGTCCCGAGCGGGTCTCGAACCACAATCTCTAGCCCCAGCCACTTCATAGGTTAAAGCTTACAGGCATGAGCCATCATGCCTGGCTGAGACTATGTTTACTTTAAAAAAAAAAAAAAGAAAAAAAAAAGACTATGTACCCTTACTACCATTTACAATGACAGTAACAACTTAAACATAGAACATTACTCCAAGACAGGCACTTTACATTACATATATTAATTCATTTAATCATTATACAAATTCTATGAGATAGACATAATTATTATTCCCATTTTATAGTTGAAGAAATCAAGGCACACAGAAGTCAAGTAACTTGCCCAAGGCTACAAGCATGTCCCAAACTGGAAACTGAACTCATGTAATTAGAGTTCAAAACACAAGCTGTTAACAACTATAACACACGTCTGTTAGCATACCTACTTCTCTGACTAGCACAAAGTGAATTCAACAAGCACTTTTAAAAAATCAACAGATAAATAAAGTGACCTTTGTGAAGGCATTGATAACAACTAAGTATCACATTTTTTTAAAAGGCAGTGGTGGAGGTACCTGAGCATGTAACAGGATAACCTCTGCTGGGAATATTTTGCAGCCATGCTCCCAAATGCACAACACTTTGTGTTATGTTCTGCTTATAGCTTTTGGAACACTATATGTAAGGGCTAAGTTTTCTTATAGGTAGGACAATCTTTGTGTGATTTCCTTGGTAACTGCATTATACGAGGCAGACTGGTTTTTGATAAGCAGTCCTACCTTATGCCAAAGGGCACAATAGAAAGAAAGTAATGGATGCAAAGAGGAACAAAAAAGAATATAGTTATCAAAAACGCCCTTTTGCTTGCCTTCCCATTTGTTGAATGCATGTGTTACTTAAATGCATGTACTATTTAATTTAAATTGTGACTTTCTTAGCACCAGGACAGTTGGCAGAAATGACTTCTGTCTAACGAGAGTCTATAATTTGGACAGTAAGTTTCATGACTTATTGAAGAATATATATCAAGTAAACTGGAATTAAGTCAGAGCAAAATTTTGATCATTCCACTATCCCTTTAAAGAAGAACTAGACTTTCCTACATTTTCTTCCTGTAAAGAATCATGTTGCTAGAGTCAAAAAGGTGGTTTAATAGAACCACTCCCTTGTCAGAATGCCGAGATCAAGTGTATTAATAATCCCTAGCAGCAGAGCTTATCCCAGCAATGGAAAAGACCATTGTAATTATTATTCACTCTGTGGTTTTACAAAACAGCTGAGGTTCAGCAACTTACACTTTTATTGTCTAGTGGTTTCAAGGATCTGAGGAATAAAATGGCTTAAACATTAATTCCAACTCAAATCCTGACAATTGCCAGAGTTTGGAAAATTTGGATTACGAGGACTACCAGTAGCCCTCATGTGATCAGAACAATAGCTATGGAAAAAAACTATTAGATCACTGCATCTACTGATCCCCCTGCCAGTTCCAGAGAAGCAATTAGAGCCTCCCTTGCTCCTGTGTTGCTGTGTGCAGAGGGACAGCTTTAACTCCTTGTGGTATAGCCAGCTCGCTTGTGGTGAGAGAGGGAGGACTATCCATTGCCAGTCACCATGACCCCAATGTAGTGCCCAAACTGGGGACCTGCACAAAATGAATCCTGGACTAAGCCATTCCATGTGCTTAAACATGGTGCTTAAATATGGTTCTTAAAACAAAGTATCTGGAACTTTAATTTTGCAGATTGTTCCACCTTGTGGGACTGCAGCTGCAAGAACAACACCTCAGCAAGCTTTGAAAGAAGGAAACACTCCACAGAGAGAGGGAGTCTACTGAGTTCAGTCTGAGAAAGCCCTGCCTCTCCAAGCTCAGATTGTCTCTCCAGTTGCACCAGGACACAGTGTACATGTCCCTGCTCATCAGATGACTTTTGAATTGTATGCATAGATTGTGAGATTGTAGTGAATGCAAGTTTCTCAAGATGGAGACAGTGGGCTAGAGATTTGAGGGGAACCCCTACTGTGAAAACAGTCCTAATGTTGAAATGAGTTTGTATTATTCAGAAAGTGAGAATTTTTTTTTTTTTGAGACTGGGTTTCACTATTTTTGCCATGGAACTGCAGGTTCACTTTGCCCAGGGTACCACAGACTCAAGCAATCCCCAGCCTCAGCTTCCCAGGTAGCTGGGATTACAGGCATGCGCCACCACGCTCAGCTATATTTTTTTGGAACTAGGTCTCACTACATGCCCCCAGCGGGACTTGAACCGCAATCCCTGGCCCCCGCTGCAGCTTCTTAGGTTGCCGCTTACAGGCATGTGCCACCATGCCCTGCCGAAAGTGAGGATTTGATGGAATCAAAAGAATTTACCTTTACTACCTCCTAGAAAACTAATAAAAACTGAAATAAAAAGATAAAAAGAGGTCTTCTTTTTGCCTTTTCTGACACTTTGCACAGATAAGACTGATTGACTGTAAGACTAGAAATATATTTCTGATTGACTGTATGACTGTAAGACTAGAAATATATTTCTGATCTTGGGCCCCAAATCAATGGTTTCAAAAGCATCTATTTCAAATACTGTAGCAGACACTCACAAAACAAACCTCTAAATTTTATTTTGAACTTGTATGTAGCTCACTTTGTTTAAAAAAAAAAAACTGATTATTTAAATATTTCCATAGCCCAGGACAGACTATAAACTCCTCAAAGGTTGACATTAGGCCATTCTTTCTGCAGAGGGACCACACCTCCTTTGCAACAGAGCCCACAACTATTACTGTACAAAACTCTGTGATCATTTTGAGGATCCCTGCCTCCTGGTATTCACACACTCCCACATTGTTCCAAAGTTGGTTTGTGTGAAAGCAGAATAAAGCAAAAGAAATAGGATACCATCTATGAGAGTGAATTATACAATGGCTTTCTTTTGCACTCTCCCATTTCTATTTCCATCTCTAACTCTGTCATATCAGGAAAGAGTATGGCACATTTGAACAGTCTTACAGAGAAGTTTACATAACAAGGACCTACCAGCCTACTAATAGTCCTTGAGAAACTCAAGCTCATCAATAACTATGAGTTTGGAAGTCAACTCACTGATTCCAATCCAGCTTTGATCAACTGCTCACTAGCATCCTCAAGAAACATCCTCAGCTACCACCACCCAGTTACCCAGTTATTTTAGAATAAATTCTAAAATAAGTTGCTACATTTCAGGGTGATTTGTTACTCTGCAGCAGGCAAGTAATATAATTAGAGTATATATATAATATAATTTCTATACTCTGTAAAACTCTCTCTTGATATACGCATGAGGGAGGCAATTGGGACAATCCCAAGAGTCCAAACGGACTATAATATTTTCTCAATGATATTTGGTCTAGATATCTCTGTCCACCTGTGTCTAGAACAAAACCACCTTCCTTGCCTTACCTCCTTGGGAAGAGTACATGCTCCTTTTCTAGTGCAGCAACTTGTAATTTCAGTTGAAGAAACAACTGATCACTTAATTTCTTTAGGTTGGTTTCCTTCCTGTATGAACTACATGAGATGCCTCATTATATGTCCATTTATTCATTCAGCAAATACGAAAAGATTCTGGGACTATAGCAGCAAACAAACTACTAAGACCAGCTACACTTCCCATACTACAGACTCTTTGGAACTATATTGGTTCTGAATCCCCATGTGAGTTCATGTTTATGAGTAGCCAGCACTAGACAACTCTCTCAATGGAAATTTGAAAGAAACACTCCTAGAAGAGATATATAGCAAACCTTAACAACCACTGATAAATATTAAGCCCATAATCAAGAAAACTGCATGACACACAATTATGACACATTCAGTTGAGGTAGGAACTTGCCACAAATTCCTTATTTCCATTCCATGAATATGTATTTCAGAGGAATGGAGTGATAAGGCAGAAACCTAAGCCAAGACCATCATCTGAAATTGTAAGTTTCTGGAGAAGCTGCTGAAACTGTTAGAACATGTAACAGCTTAATCTGGGTGTTAGGAATTAATTGGAAGAAGCAGCCACGAGGTCACCCAAAATTTCCCTAGCATTGAACCAGTCTTTTCTTTCTTGAAATCTTGCTAAAGACACTCATGAATGCAGCATATTTCCTACCTTTCCTGCAGATTTTCAAATTCATTCACAAGAACCAGAATGCTGGATGAACTTGGCATAGGCTTTACATAATCCCTGACTTAAGGGTGTTCTAGAAAAACTAGTTTGGGAGCTAGATTAACCTGTGGTAATACTTACAGAAAAAGTTACTCATAAAAATTACCAGAAAGCCTAAACTGAAAAAAAATATATGAGCCGAAAAATTGAATTTACCCATTCATGTCACTGAATTTATCAACAAAAATATTCCTGCCTTCAATATTTTCTCTTCACTTGTTAAATTTTTTAACAAAAGTCAGAGGTTTAGCACCTTAGTCAATAGGTTCATTTTTATAAAACCTTTGAATTACAAGATGACAAGCGCAATTCTTATAAAAAAGAAAGAGGAAAATGTTAGGCTTAGAGAAAGTGAATTGTTTTTACTTGCCAGGAATGAAAATATTTACTGGGTGTTATGTTAAACTATGATTTGAAAACAATGATAGTTCCTATTCCGTGTTTCAAAGAGTAAGAAGGATTTTAACTCAGCAGTTAAGATTGTAAACTTGAACTATACTCACAACTTTTTCTTTTATCCTGTCTATTCATTATTTAGGTGTGTTCTACTTATTTTTTTTAAGTTATGTTTTCTAAGATAAATTTGTTTCTCAAAAAAGAGACGTTTTAAGCTGAACACATCTGGTACATTTATTAAGATAACTTAAAGTATATAACCCAAGCCATGCTCTGGGCACTGAACCCTCAGCCACCCAGCCTGCTGCGATCCTTTGAGGGTTCGGGAACGCAAGGTGGGGGGGGGGGGGCACCGCATACCAGGGCTGCAGGAAGCGTCTGGGGGCGCCCCACGGCCACCATACCATGAGGTGGCTGTGGGAGGCGGGGTTAGCTCTGCCCACACGTCCAGTTCAGCCATGCTGCTGGGCACTGAGCCATCGGCCACCCAGCCTGCAGCACTCCTTTCGGGGTTCGTCGGGGAATGCGAGGTAGGGGAGCCCTGGCATGCAGCAGGGAGCAGCTGGGGGCGCCTCTTGGCCACTGACCATGAGGTGGCTGGGGAAGGTGGGGTTGGCCCCACCCACACACCTGGTTCAGCCATGCTGCCGGGCGCTGAGCCCCCTCCCTGCCGGGTGCATGGGCTGAGGGGGGGGGGGTAATTGGCCAAGGGTAGTGGGTGGTAGGGGTCATTCCCTCTGGTCTTCTCCAAATCCAGTCAACCCTCACCAGAAGCAACTAAATCAGCGATTCAGGGCAGTTGCACACAAATACAGAGGTGAAAAACATAGAAGTATTCCGGAACAGCAAACATGTCAGATCCATGGGACACAGGACTATAAGACTGATTATAGAGACGAACTAACACAGAAATACAACCACTGTGATCTACAATGATGGGAACGGAATTTCCCGTTCAGAGATGCCTTCAGCATGATCAAAGGACACTCCCACTTAGGGGGTGAGGAAAGCCATAGAGACAGGTAGTGGCCCTATGATGAACTGGATCCACCAACCATCTGCCAGGGCCTATCTCGATCAAGAAAATTGGTACACAAACTTCGCCCAAGAGAACCGCTCCCAACACCATCAATGAGAACTACAAAACAAAGAAGGAGCAAAATATGACAGAAGATGGGTCGGCGCAGCCGACCAAAAAGGAGGAGGCACTGAAAGAACACAATCGTGTGAACTGGTGGCCAGCAGCAGAAGACACTTGGAAAACAAAGCACAGGCCACTGTGTCCCAGGAAACCACTTCCACATGGGGGGAGGGGGGGGGAAACTATACCCAAAAGGCAAATGTAAACAAAACTTATTCAATGAAAGTATATATTACTAAAAATAAAAAAATAGAAAGTAAGGTTGGGCATGGTGGTTTATGCCTGTAAGCTTCAGCCTATGAAGCGACTGGGCCAAGGGATGGCAGTTTGAGTCCTGCTCAGGGCAACACAGCGAGACCTAGTTCCAAAAAATAGCTGGGTGTGGTGGCGCACACCTATAATTCCAGCTACCTGGGAAGCTGAGGCTGGGGATTGCTTGAGTCTGTGATATCCCAGGCAACGTGAGCCTGCGGTTCCATAGGCAAAAATAGCGAGACCTAGTCTCAAAAAAAAAAGAAAGTATATAACCCAGACCTACAAAAAAGTATAGGAATAGTTTGCATGAATAATTTCCAAGTAAAGGTGAACATGGTATTTTTACTGCCCCCCCCAATCTTACATATCAGAGATATATCTTGTTTTTATAATATGCAACAAATGGACTATTGCCCAATTCTCCACTTTATTTTCCAACAGTTTGTAAAAGAACTATTTATAATCCATTTGCTGTATTGACCAAACCTTAAGTTTGGCTCAAGGAAAAAAAAACACCTTTATAGATTATAGTCTTGGAATATTTCCCAACTAATGAATATATTAGCTACATGAATACATACATTCATTTCAGATAATAAAATAATACACATATCCAGAAGTATGGAAAAATAGAAATCTTTGAAAAATTAAAAATTGTAAAACCTCCATGTCAGTGATTTCAATATACGAGAAAGGGTAATTTTTGTTTTCTTTTTACCTTTCTTTTGTCATGATTTTTGGTAAAGAGGATTTTGCATTAGAGGAAAGTTGAAAAAGATGGAGAAAGAGGAAAAGGGAGAGAACACCTGCCCTGCTCCACTTCTACACTTGCCCTTTCCCTCTGGTAGAACACTGCAGTAAGTATCTGACCAAAAACTAATTCACTTAAGTGCAGACCATGAAGACTATTGTCTAAATGTTAGACACTAGTAAGTACCCCAAGCAATGGGTGCCCTTTTTCTTTAATGGAGGATAACAGTCACCCTCAGAGTTTATCAAGCAATGTGTGACTCAGTGGAGGCCCCGGCAGGCTGATAGGGAAGGGGTGGGGGAGGGGGAAATTGGGGAAAGGAGGCCCACAGGAAGATCAAGAGGAGGGCTTTCCCTGTGATGGGGTGGAGGGAGAACCCCAGGGAATGCAATGATATAATACACACACACACACACACACAAACAGACACACACACACACACCTATACACACATGAATATGTAAACAACAAAATTATTAATAAATACAATAATAAAATAACCATAATTTTGCACTTTGCAGTAGGTTTTTCTGTGACTAAAGAGTGCTACATTACGTTCCAAACACTTCAATTTTTATATGGCATTCCATCTGTGTGCTTTGGGTTGAGAATACAGTACTATGGTTCACTGGTCTTGTTTCCTGCCTCTAAACGGAAAGGAAAAACATGGAGTCTTTGAATGCCTATGGAAAGAAAAAAATAAGTCTATATGTGCAGGCATGTTCTTTAGAAATGTAAATAGCAGGATATCAGAGCAGAGCTGGTCTAAGATTGTTTCAGTGGTATTCAGACATTAATGAAAGCCAGTTTGCAATTAGGTGATTAACACAAGAGCCAGTGGTAACAAGCAATGTGTTCTTATTCCAAACATCTTTGTTACAAATTGCTGTTAAAAGCTTCTCCCTGCCTTTTCTCTTTGTCTCTTTTGACTGCATTATGATGTTAGAAGGTAATTGCTTGGTAACTGCAGAATGCTGCATGTTATTTCATGCAAGTCGTTTAGTAACAATGCTAGGTAACCACATAGGAAACTCTTTTAATTACAAAATATAACAGCTTGCATTACTCAGCTGCCTTCTCTCTGGTTAGCCTAATAGTTCATCCTAAAGCTCTCCCTTGGCCAGGTAGTGCTTTGCCAGCTGTCACAGCTGTACACTCTGGCTAAGTGTTCCTGCAGCTTAAGGCACAAAGAGATGTGCCCCCAACATCTGTGCTGGGTAGCCAAGGTACGACTGTGATTGCCACTTGGATCCATATGCTTCTAGTTAGCAATACCCAAAAGACTCTGGCCTGCACTCTAAAGAAAGCAAATATGTAAGTGTTGATGACTCAACCCAGACTGAGGAATAAACTTAATAGAGCTTCCTTAATAGCAAATTTATGCAAATCTATGCAAACATGCATATATTCACTGTAAGTAATACACAGTTTGGAGAGTTAGTCTCTTTCAGTGTACTGATTTTTCCTCTGTAGGAAACTGATTTATCTCCATGTGTCTAATAATACACCTGCTAAGGTCCTACTTGTGTCCTCTTCTTTCATCATTGTTGATACATGTAATCTCAGTTTTGTGCAGCTTCAAGTCTACCTTACTATGTGTGTCACTTCTGTTAACAAGGTTGACATTCTAATTTGTAGTGCACTCTTTAAGTATCTTTAATGAACTGCACAAAATTCAATTTCCAAAATACATATAATGAATTATATCTATAGCTCTAGCTGTTGTTCCTAATTTTCTGTGAAACAGACACTGAAACATAGAGAAAGACTCTACTTTCTTGGGGCCCCTGTAAAATACCTGCTTCTATGAGGTAACTATCCTCTTAGGCTTTTTCACAGTATGAGAATGGACTGACTTTAAGGCTGGACTACTGTCAAAGAGAAACTAGATCCTATTGTGCAGAAACAGATCATATTAACAAGAGCTTTCTCTCACCACAGCCACCAGAGGCCTGTTGTTTAACTATTTCATGACTGCACATAAATATAAAAGAAATCTTAATCTTTTAATTTCGTATTTTTTCCCTTGAGCTTTGGGAGATATGAGCAGTGGCAGAAAGAGTAAGTGCAATTCTCACATCAACATTAAAATAAAAGCTGGGCATGGTGGCGCGTGTCTGTAAGCGTCAGCCTATGGAGTGCGGCTGGGGCCAGGGATCGCGGTTCGAGTCCCACTCGGGGTAACACAGTGAGACCTAGTGCCAAAAAATAGCTGGGCGTGGTGGTGCATGCCTGTAATCCCAGCTACTTGGCTTGAGTCTGTGGTACTCGGGGCAACATGAGCCCGGTTCCATGGGCAAAAACAGTGAGACTTAGTATCAAAAAAAAAAAATTAAAAAAAAATTTTTTTTTAAATGTGGTACATATACACGATGGAATACTATGTTTCCATCAAGGAGGACAAACACATGTCATTTGCAGCAACCTGGATGGAACTAGAAAGACTCATATTAGCAGAAATAAGTCAAAAAGAAAAAGAGAAGTACAGGATGGTCTCACTTATATGATGGATATAAGGAAAAACAAACAAATAAGAAAAAATGAAAACAACCAATGGGACTGAACCATGGAGCAAGAGAGGAGGAGGGGGAAGAAGGCAGGGGAGGTGAAGAGCACAAAAGATCAGGATAGTTAACAAATGTTAGTGAAGTGGGAAAGCCCCCGGGTAAAAAAACAAACAAACCACACACACATTTACCAGATATCGGAAGAGAAAAACAGGTCAAACAACCAACAACTGAACATCAACTTAACCAACCAACAATTTGCAGAAAAATGGGAGAAGGAGTGACTGAAGGGGGGATACAGAGGGGGGATATGGAGGGAGGAGGAGGGATCAATGAGTGCACAATTGTGACAAATCAATAAAATGAATTTTTTTAAAAAAGTAAAAAAATAAAAATAAAAACTCTCAGTAGTCAAACAAAAAAAATAAATAAAATAAAGTAAAATAAAATAACATCTTCAGAATCTAAAAAAAAATTTTTTTAGAACCATGAAGATATAAAGATCTAGTCTGTTTCTCAAAAAACTGGTAGATATTATGTAATTACCCATAAAACCACATGAATCTCTTTGGTTTAACTTTGTCACAAATACAAAGATAACAAATACAATACAATAACACTTTAATCTCAAGATTAAAACATCCCTCTGACTTTAATGACATCAGAATACTTGAATGTAAGTCAGATTTATAATTAAAATGTTTATCATGTGATTGATTGTGGATGGATGCAGGCACAGTACAGAGACCTGCAACTGAAAGTACTAAAATATTTTAAGTATCTGCTCACTTGCTTAGGTTTAATGCTTCAGATCAAAACCAGGACAGCGATTTATAATCTTGAGCCCATAATGATTATGAACTTATCTACAATCTGGATGTGTAATAATGGGAAAAATAATGATCTCAGATGGAACACATTTCTCTTTATTTAGTTAAATACAGTATGCTTCATAAACCAAATAATCAGTCTAATGCTCTCCCAATTGAGTTATTTCAGCTCCCCTTCATAAACCAAATCTTTTAAATCACAAAATTGTGGTGGAAAGATTGGAGGTTACCAATTTAACCCAACCTCCGTCTTTTTCACCCCATTTCAACTGCAATTTTCCTCATTTATTTCCTGTCTTTTAACTTCAGAAAGTCTGACTAGTGGCCATCCTTTTGTGTATTGGGGACTGAATAAAAAAACTAGAAATAAGCTGGGCGCGGTGGCTCGTGCCTCTAAGCTTCAGCCTATGAAGCGACTGGGGCTAGGGATCACAGTTAGCGTCCCACTCAGGACAACATAGTGAGACCTAGTCCCAAAAAACATAACTGGGTGTGGTGGTACACGCCTGTAATCCCAGCTACCTGGGAAGCTGAGTCTGAGGACTGCTTGAGTCTGTGGTACCACGGGCAATGGGAGCCTGCCGTTCCACAGGCAAAAATAGCGAGACATAGTCTCAAAAACAAACAAAAAAACTAGAAATACAAGTTTTCTCTTTTGTTTTTATTTAAAAATGCATGCCAGAAAATTTAGTAGTAATGTAGATTGAATACTTTGATTTTTTAATCGAAAGCAATGTTTAACATAGGCAGAGAAGTTAAACTTCCATCCTTAGGCCAGGCACGGTGGCTCGTGCTTGTAAGCTTCAGCCTATGAAGTGGCCGGGGCTAGGGATCGCAGTTCGAGTCCCGCCTGGGGCCCGTAGTGAGACCTAGTTCCAAAAAAAATGCTGGGCGTGGTGGTGTGCGCCTGTTATCCCAGCTACCTGGGAAGCTGAGGCTGGGGACTGCTTGAGTCTGTGGTACCCCGGGCAATGAGAGCCTGTGGTTCCACGGGCAAAAATAGCGAGACCTAGTCTCAAAAACAAACAAACAAAAAAAAAACCAAAAAAAAAACTTCCATCCTTAAAGTCATCTTTTCATTCTTTAATTCTGTACTCTGAACTATTTTTTTTTAAATAATTTTCTAAATGTATGATGAGGGGTGAAGGAATTAAGGGTCAAAGCAAAATGAATGTTTAAAAATGAGATTCTGTAAAAGTACTTTCTATTTTATCTTTCTACAAAGACATATACAATGCTATTTGTATTATTCATTTTGCCTAAGTGACTTTGAATTTAAAAGTGAAACCAAGTTTGGCCCATTAAATCGCAAATCCAGTAAAAACAATATAAAGTCTATCTCTTTTCTGAATGCAAACAGTTTGTCATATACAAAAGGGGAAAAAAGGTGTTCTATTTGTCAAAACATCATTCACTGATTATTATCAATAAGTGATTTTTAAAGGAAGAAAATAATGATTATTTAGACCATTTCAAATCTTTTGTGCACAGCTGTATACAACTGGGAGTACTTGAGCACAAGCCAATTTTCTAACAGTTTATAAGTTAGTGTAACTTTCAAATGATGGAAAAGGAATCCACTGCCACTCATGGAAACTTGACTTCTTTTCATCTAGTGCTTTGGATGCACTATTTACTTTCTTTCTATTTACTTTTCTTTGGAGTAAAGGTACTCTTTACTTCTCCACAACTTTAACAAATTGATACATGGCCTGACTGGTGTGTAATCAAAAACTGTAATAACACCCCATTTTAACCATTTCTATCAAATTACTGATTTTTTTCACTTTGACAGAGATTTGTGTGCTATTGTCCTTATTAGATATGACACTACTATAAAACAAAATACACTTGAGGGTAATTAAAATACTCTCATATCCTTTAAACTTTTCCACAATCCTGGTATCTACTTTCTTCACTTGTTATTTGATGGAAAAACAACTGAAGAAAAAAAATTAAGGCCCTTTTATAAAGGGCCAGGCATGGTGGCACATGCCTGTAGGTGGTAGCCATGGCAGGGGCCAGGGATCTCGGTTTGAGTCCCGCCTGGGGCCTGGAGCAAGACCTAGTTCCAAAAAAATAGCTGGGCATGGTGGCGCGGGCCTGTAATCCCAGCTACCTGGGAAGCTGAGGCTGGGGATTGCTTGAGTCTGTGGTACTCTGGGCAACGTGAGCCTGCGGTTCCACGGGCAAAAGTAGCGAGACTTAGTCTCAAAAAACAAACAAACAAAAAACCTGTTATAAAGACAATACAGTTGTCCTACAGACAGAATACAAACAGTATGATTTCTAACAGGTACTTATTTTTTGCTCCCTTACCGCTAACCCTCTGCTTTACAGATTACTTCTGGAAAAATATAGAGAGTTCTTGGCAAAATTTAAACAAAAAATCTAAAATGTTTTAAGAAAACTCTTTTACCTATGGCTGGTAAAGGAACAAGATGGCAGGTGAGATTCTGGTGATGCTCTGCTCACAGAATAATCACAGAGTTCTAGTTATTTGCTAGTAAAAGTTCAACAAAAGGAATGATTGTGGGGT
>PVHY01018953.1:0-28289 GCA_004024945.1 Uropsilus gracilis | reverse complement strand
GTTCGAGTCCCGCCTGGGGCCCGTAGCGAGACCTAGTTCCAAAAAAATAGCTGGGCGTGGTGGCGCACGCCTGTCATCCCAGCTACCTGGGAAGCTGAGGCTGGGGATTGCTTGAGTCTGTGGTACCCCGGGCAATGAGAGCCTGCGGTTCCACGGGCAAAAACAGCGAGACCTAGTCTCAAAAAAAAAAAAAAAAAAAGGGTTCAGTTATTTAGGGGAAAAGGTCTGAATAGAAAAGATTTACCTATACCAGCAATCAGCTATTTTCTACTTTAGCCAAAAATTATCTTTTCTTGATTATAATCATAAATTAAAAAAAAATACAGTATTTCTTTAATCTGATATGATATGGTTCTATTATCAACTCAGATACCCATTTTGGAAATTTACCTCTTTAACAAGCACCTTTAACAAGCACCTCTCAAACTATATCTAGTGTGAGTACCACAGACACAAGTAAACCAGGCTTAGAGCACAAAGAACACAGCCAAGCACGCTTGAGGAATCTGAGGTTTTCCAGAGCAGGAAACACACCTGGAGGAGGTCACCACTGGCTGAGAGTGGGCACTGTCAAGAGGAAGAAGGTCATCTAAGATACCAGCCTGAAGACAACAGAACACATCCAAGATACAGGGGGGGAGACAAGATTTGAGATACTGTCATGGTGAGTTCTTGGAACTTAACTAACTATACAATGAGCAACATGGAGACCGGGCACGGTGGCTCGTGCCTGTAAGCTTCAGCCTATGAAGTGGCGGGGCTAGGGATTGCGGTTCGAGTTCCGCCCGGGGCCCGTAGCAAGACCTAGTACCAAAAAAATAGCTGGGCATGGTGGTGTGCGCCTGTAATCCCAGCTACCTGGGGAGCTGAGGCTGGGGATTGCTTGAGTCTGTGGTACCCGGGGCAACGAGAGCCTGCGTTTCCACAGGCAAAAATAATATGACCTAGTCTCAAAAAAAAAAAAAAAAAAAAAAAAAAAAAAAAAAAAAAAAAAAAAAAAAAAAAAAAAAAAAAAAAAAAAAAAAAAAAAAAAAAAAAAAAAAAAAAGATGAGCAATATGTAAGGACAACACAAGTGGAATTAGCAGCAACCGAAATGTAGTTCCTTATGTTATTAAAATAATAGATTATTTTATTCCCCATATAATATGTACAAAGATTTTTGCCACCAGGTATTTATTCAGGAAAGTATTGTTAGCATTTATTACTAAGTCCAGAAGTTCAAAAATAAGAGCTCAAAGTCAGCTATGTAAATATGTAACACAAGTCACAGAGTGTGACTGGGGCTACTGCATTTCCTGTTAGCAGAATGACTCACTTCTAATCTTGACAGGAATCGACAGACAACCTATCTCTATACTTCAAGTACAGAATACGGCTAAGGAAGAGCAGAGTGGCTGTCAAATGTTCTTCATTCTCAATATCCAACATATTATACCTAAATATGCACTACAGTTCTCTCCTTTAAAGAAAAGACAAGAAATTTATGTCTGAAAACTAAACATTTAAATGTCTACAAGAGCAAAATAAAGAACAACTTTTTTTTTTTTTTTTTTTTTTTTGAGACTAGGTCTCGCTATTTTTGCCCATGGAACCCCAGGCTCTCGTTGCCCAGGGTACCAAAGACTCAAGCAATTCCCAGCCTCAGCTTCCCAGGTAGCTGGGATTACAGGCGTACGCCACCACGCCCAACATTTTTTGGAACTAGGTCTCACTACTGGCCCCAGGTGGGACTTGAACCGCAATCCCTAGCCCCGGCCACTTCATAGGCTGAAGTTTACAAGCACGAATCACTGTGCCTGGCTTAAGAGTAACTTGATGACAGAGCAACACAACAAATGAAGTTCAAATCCTAGCACTGAGTAGTTGCTGGGTGCTACAAAGGTAATTACTTAGATAAAAGTGGTGAATGAGATGATTTCAGACACAAAAATAACTGCAGACAAATTGAGTGAGGTAAGAATGAGATAAGAGAAGGATTATAGATTTATAAAGTCACATTGATAAGGCAAAGTTTTGAAGAGATTTCATAATTAAGCTTTCCCCCATAATATGGTAAATCAGAGATTCTAAAAATTCCTCTGCTCAACAGCTAAAATATTAGGTAAAATATTTGAAAAGACTGCTGCTTTATGTCACTTATTTATCCAAAAATTTAGACCAAAAAAGAACACAGCCTGAAGCACTGAATAATCACTGACAAAGCTTTATCTGTCAATCTCCAAAATGACAAGTTGAAGAATGGAAGTTTTCTAAGGGAGGCATGAGATAAAATAGAAATTGGTGTGAGCAGCATAAAACGAACTAAAACCCTTAATGATCAAGGATAACTAGTGATAATAAGTGAATCAAATATAATAAAACTATTAGTTTCAATTTTCATTACTACTCAGATCACAATGTGCATTACGTTTAACGAGAAAGACATTAGTTACAAATCAACTTAGTAAAAAGATCCTGAGAATGTCTGGAAAAACTTAAATATGGTCAGAAAATTGAAGGGTATTGAAAACTCATTTTTTATTTTACTAGGTATAAAAATGTTATTGTGTTTATATCTGAAAACATATGTGTTTTTTAGAGATGCATGATAGTGTTTAGGGGTTAAAAGTTTGGGGTTTGTTTTCAAATGCTTCAGTAAATAAAAATTACTAGATATGGCTCAGTATATAAATATATAAACACATTAACTGTTAAATTTAGGTTGATGAGTATTTTGGTAATTCAACCTACAACTTCCCTTTTTATTTAATTCTGAAACATAGAAAATAAAAATGAAAACATCAACACTTTCTAGTAACCACATACCTCATTCAGTTCTGTTTTATTCATATTATCCAGGTGAATTTTGGTACAATATTTGTCTAGCAGAGCAGCATGACTATTCAGTGGTCGATACCAATTTCCTCCACAGCTGAGGAGTCTATATTTCAAAGTAAAACACAATCACATAAAATTTCCAATTTTAACCTTAAATTATGTCCCTGGATATTACTGGCTAGGCTTATCTCTTATCACTTATCTCTCATATAAACAAGCTCACAAGCCCTTCCAGTGTCAGACACCACTGCAAGACAAATGAAAGGCTAACAACTAGTCAAGCTTTGACTCTTTTTCCAAGAAGGATTAATAGCGTTGACAGTTAATTTCAAATCGATGCAGGTGACTCAACTAGGTTTTTGTTATTAACAAAGTATTTCTTAAGGCATAAATTTAAGAAAGAAAACACAGAAACCAACACCAATAGGGTTAAAAATAAGTTTACTGCCTAAAGCCGTATACCTGAAACCTCAGACAGAATTTTTTTCAAAAAGAATTCTTTAAATTTCAAATGAAATATATATATAAAGAATGAGCTCACTGCATATTACCGAAGCTGCAGTCTATAAAACTATTAAAAATTTCCAAAACAGAAGGAATATCAAACACACTCTAGCTAAGCTACACACTTACACCTAAGCTATTTAATCTTCACACAACTGTCCTGAGGGGATGACATCATTCTTTTCTGCTAACACCTGAGAGAAAGAAAGTAATACTCCTACAAATGTGAGATGTAAGAGCTGAATTCGAGTTTGGCTATCTTGCTATATTGTCCCAGGACCTTCTGGAAAATGTACCAAGGAGGAAAAAACTACAGTATGTCTATGAATAAAAGGAGGGTCTACTAGTATACACAAGACTTACCAAGATGTTCTCTGAAAACTATTAAATTTAGTTCCACTCTCCATCTGGGAGTGAGTGAATATTCACTGAGATATAGTAAACACTAACATAATCATGAAATAAATTGTGACATTAGTTTCACACTTTAAGATCTACAGGTACATACTACCAGCAGGAAATAAACCACTGCCTTCAGGTTATTATGAAATGTATACTATGGCAATTCTGGTCCCAAAACTGCCTCCCTATGTCTATGCAGGCGTTTCCTTAATAAAATTTTTCTTTTTAAAAGCAGCAACTTTTGACCACTTATGTCTACACAAGTACTTATTTATTTTCCTTTCCTCTTTTCCTAATCTGTTCTTTTAAAATGGAATAAAAAATATACTGGGACATATGGAAAGTTTGCTTAGGCTTTACTCCTCTGTTGATGCCTCTACTTAATGCAATTTTTTAATTTGTCAATATATATGTCATCACCATCAACATAGCTACTCAAGGCCAGGCACGGTGGCTCGTGCCTGTAAGTTTCAGCCTATGAAGCAGCTGAGCCTAGGGATCACGGTTCGAGTCCTGCTTGGGGCCCGTAGCAAGACCTAGTTACAAAAAAATAGCTGGGTGTGGTGGTATGCGCCTGTAATCTCAGCTACCTGGGAGCTGAGGCTGGGGATTGCTTGAGTCTGTGGTACCCCGAGCAACAAGAGCCTGCAGTTCCACAGGTAAAAATAGTGAGACCTAGTCTCAAAACAAAAAAAAAATAACTACTCATTAGTAGGGTATTACTCACTGATAGATGTTTAATATTGAACACTTCATGTAATCTTTACAATTCACTCCAACTTATAATGTATTATTAGTCTCATCATATATAAAATGGACAAGGAACACATAAATATAAAATGTCAATGTCAAGAATCAAACCAGGGTTACCAGAAAATAGCTTTACCTGATGATTTTGAAAACATGAAAACAAAATATTTTTAAAAAATTACACTTTAAAAAATTTAGTTATTTATGTCTAAGTGCAGAATTCTAATTTGTCTATCTTCATTAAAAAAACAGTAACTGAAAAGATAAAAAAACAACAGGGGAATCTGTGTGGCGGCGGGGCTGCTATAAATGGCGGTGTAGCCAGGACTCGCTCTCAGGGCAACAAGACCCCCTGGAGCCCAAGCCGATGTAGCCGGCAGCACCGCAAGGAGCAGCCGCCCTCACCCCCCAATAAAGCTATATGATCTGGGAAAAAAAAGAAAAAACACTTATAAAACACACACAAAACAGGACCAAGAAGACTGGATCTAGTATGAGTTCCAACCAAGCATGTTTATAAAAGGCCCAGAGAACTCTATTCCAGAACTTTTGAACTCATCACAATAGCACACAGACTTAGGGGGAAAAGGCTCTATAGTGGGAATGGGACATACCTCCTGGTGGCAAAGAATTGAAATCCTGGAGCCACTTTCAAACAGTCACCTCGCCCAGGTATCAAGAGTTCACCATTCTCCAAGAGAGGGATCAGCACGGAAACCTAAACCCAAAACACCACAGATAAATTATTAAATCAGAAGTTTAAAGAAAACCCTCCATTACAATAGTATATTCATTCACGTTCTCTACAAGTCTACCATGGGCCAGAACCAAACAGGCACTAAGAATATAAACAAATACGACTGAGATTTTACAGACTAGCATCTGACATGAAAATAGTCATGTGAATCCACAGAGAACAACCAATGTGGCCCCAAAAGTGTATAAAGCAACGTATGAAGATAGCGGGTGTCTATAAATTAGAGTAAAATGATTTTAAAGCGGGGCAGTGAAGTTGTCTTGATAGTATTCTAGGTGACATCCACTGAATTTTAAAGTATAATCAGGAACTAGATTTGGTTGGAGAGGAATGATGCACAAACACTAGGTAATAATAACCAAATGTATAAGAATATATATGCCAGCTGGCATGGTGGTGCATGCCTGAAAGCAGCAGCCTAGGAAGCTGCAGCAGGACCAGGGATCATGGTTCAAGTCCCACTCTGGGCAACGTAGTGAGACCTAGTTCCAAAAAATAGCTGGGCGTGGTGGTGCATGCCTGTAATTCCAGCTACCTGTGAAGCTGAGGCTGGGGATTGCTTGAGCCCGTGGAACCCCAGGCAATGTGAGCCTACAGTTCCACGGGCAAAAACAGCAAGACCTAGTCTCAAAAAAAAAAAAAATAATAATAATAATAATAATAATAAAGATTAAGGCCAGGCACAGTGGCTCGTGCCTGTAAACTTCAGCCTATGAAGCAGCGAGACCTGGTTCCAAAAAATTGCTGGGCAAGGTGGCGCACGCCAGTAATCCCAGCTACCTGGGAAGCTGAGGCTGGGAATTGCTTGAGTCTGTGGTACCCCAGGCAACGAGAGCCTGCAGTTCCACAGGAAAAAATAGCGAGACCTAGTCTCAAAAAAAAAAAATAATAATAATAATAATGATTAAATAACTAATTGAAGCACATGCCACTGGAAATATAAGTACCAAGAGCATGCACAAAAAGGAATTCAAGACACAGGTGCCTTGAATCCATGGGTTTGAGACCCGCCTGGGGCAACATAGCGAGACCTAGTCTCAAAAAATAGCTGGGCACATGGTGGCACATGCCTGTAATCCTAGCTACCTGGGAGGCTGAGGATCGCTTGAGTCCATGGTGCCCCAGGCAACATGAGCCTGTAGTTCCCCAGGCAAAATAGCAAAACTTAGTCTCAAAAAAAAAAAAAAAAAAAAAAAAAAAAAAAAAAAAAAAAAAAAAAAAAAAAAAAGAAAAGAAAAGAAAAGAAATCCAAGTTTCCAAATACTCAACATAACCCACAACCAACATCATACTCAATGGCAAAAGACTGAAAGCTTTCTTCTAAGTCTAGTACAAGACAATGATGCCCACTTTCCACTCAATATAGTACTCAAAGTCCTAACTAGAGCAACTGGGCAAGAAAGAAATAAGAAAGGAATGCGAATTTATAAAGAAGTATAACTATCATTTTTTGCAGAAAATATGTTACCATACATAGAAAACCTAGACTTCACTAAAAAAAAACTAAATGAAATAATAAATCAATACCATGAAGTGCAGGGTATAAAATTAACTTTAAAAAAATCCGTTGCATTCCTACATGCAAACTAGTTAAAAGAGGGGGAAAAAATCCCATTCATAATTACTACAAAAATAATAAAATGTCTAAGAATGTTGTATATTCTGAGAGCAACAGAAGACACAAGGAAAGCTACAGATATTTCCTCCTCCTAGACTGGAACCATTAACATTGTTAAAATGGCCATTCTATCTGAAACACTGATCATGCAGTCAAACTAGTACTGGAAATAATACCAGAAGAATTTTATAGATTTTAACAAGGGATCAATGAAGTAATCCAAGGTCACAAATCAAATTGGGTAGGTAACCATAAAACAAGCTTCCTACCACATATTATCTATGATCAAAATACTTGTACTGTTTAAATTATCCCCCAGAGTCACCATTAACAAATTGTTCCTCAAAAATAGGAAAGACACTAGGAGGCAGTGATTAATGAGATGGCATACCACATCTAAAGGGGCGTAGTCAATATCTTCCAGAAGGATCCAGTGGCCTTTTGTGGCTGCTTGTGTCAGGGTGCCAGGTTGCCACACAAATTCTCCTGGGACATCAGTACAGCGATACATTCCTAATAACATCTGCAGAAAAAGGAGAAAGTATAATTGCTGATAATCACACACACTGTGCCAATGCTACATCCTTTGGTTAATTCTATTAAACCTCTACAAAGATATAAGCAAGCACTTAAGAGCTTTCACTGCTTGGCCCCATCAGTTACTAGCAAGACTAGTAACAGTTTTCATATTCCCTTAGCAAAACAGTATTTTAATGTAAAGAAGTATGCTAATCCACCAAAATTTACCAGCACTTAATTACCTTACTGTCGGTCTGATCTCCAAGTTGGACCTTGAGCAGTTGAGAAGGCTTTCTTCTACCTGTCACTGCAGCTAAATGCTCAATTAAGGAGGTTTTGCCACATCCTATTGGTCCTTCCAACAACACAGCATTTTGAGAAGCTACAGCCATAGCCAAGGTCTGAAGATTTTTGCAGACTGACTCAACCAGAACATAAGACCGAAAGACCATCTCCTGTTGACGAGAGGAGTTCCAATTACTAGCCTAAGAGGCAAGGAAGAAAAAAGTCATGTCAAGAAGAGTTTTGCCAGGCACGGTGACTCGTGCCTGTAAGCTTCAGCCTATGAAGCGGCAGGGGCTAGGGATCACGGTTCGCGTCCCACCTGGGGCCCGTAGTGAGACCTAGTTCCAAAAAACATAGCTAGGCATGGTGGCACGTGCCTATAATCCCAGCTACCTAGGAAGCTGAGGCTGGGGATTGCTTACGTCTGTGATACCCCGGGCAATGAGAGCCTGAGGTCCCACGGGCAAAAAATAGCAAGACAGTCTCAAAAAAAAAAAGGAGTTTTTCCACCAAAGGACAAAAGTTTGCCGCTGTAGGGAAGCTTCCACTGACCATTACATAGGCCTCTGCCAATAAAATAATGACAGAACTACAATAAACATAGATACACTATTCAAAGTAAGGATCTTCCTTTTCATCTATCCTTTTATAGGTTGTTTTCCATTCTCCACCCCCTGGAGATAATGTACCAACCATAACATAAGGCAAAGGAATTACTGGAAAAGTGGAATGATTACTTAACCATAAAGGAATAGTAACTTCTGAAACAGTCTCCTAAGATATGCAAAGGTAGAGGCTACAAGAAAAGGAGGGGAGAAGGGTGGGAACAAAGAAGCAAGGGCGTTCAATGAACTATGGTGGAAGATTACTGTTGCTCTGTGGTGATGATGTAGCATTAACATACATTTTTAGGTGTGAACTCAACATCCCTAAAACATAGACCGTGTTGTAAATCAACATTATCTCAATTAAAATTTTCCTAAAATGCTGGAAGTTCTTGAACTATCTTAATATTACTCTTAACAATTAAGCAGGCAGTCTAGGACAGAGCATCATTCTGCTCTTTCACTGTAGGGCCCCACCACAGCTAAACAAAAGAAAAAGTGTCCCAATTAGAACCCCTCCCTATGTGAAAAGTCTAATGTCCCAAATCTAACATATGTCAGGAAAATGGTTAAAGATGGCATGGCAGAGGTGCGTGAGTCTTAGGACTCATAACCCATCTATGAATGATCATCAAACGCTACATCTTAACATAGGAGCTCTCTTAAGTAGTCATTATATTTTGATTCTTTAATTGTACTGTAGTAAATAAAATGATGGTTCAAGGATGACCCAGGGCTTATTCTAAGATCACTTGGTGGATCTTGGGCCGGGCACGATGGCTCGTACCTGTAAGCTTCAGCCTATGAAGCAGCCGGGGCTATGGATCATGGTTCGAGTCCTGCCTGGGGGCAGTAGCGAGACTTAGTTCCAAAAAAATAGCTGGGCATGGTGGCGCACGCCTGTAATCCCAGCTACCTGGGAAGCTGAGGCTGGGGAGTGCTTGAGTCTGTGATACCCCGGGCAACGAGAGCCTGCGGTTCCATGGGCAAAAATAGCGAAACCTAGTCTCAAAAAAAAAAAAAAGATCACTTGGACATGGGCATTTAAATAACAGCTGACCACAGGCTGATGGGGAAAAAAAAAATTGGCTCCCAGTGGTTCTGGAATTTGATCCATAAGTTGTTTCACAGTATTGTCTGGAACTGCATTATTAGGAAGGTTATTTATATGATAGTAGGAACAGAACAGGGGGGTGGAATTCAGGCAAAGGTCTTTGCTTCTTTGCTAATGGTCAGTGTGAAGGTCTCCAGGCAAGTCATTCTCACTTATATCATATCTAAGTAGGGCACCACAGTATGTGCCTTCCAACAACATATACTAGCAAATGAATGAGAGGATATATGGAAAAGTTTTGATAAAGATGAAAGTATCAAAGAAACATCGTTACAGTTTCTAACTTAACATTAAATAAGAACAAATATGAGAGGAGGGCCCATAGCAAATTTCTCCTAACTCACTTTGACTACTTCTGAAACAGATTACTGATTAGGCATAACTGAGTTGGCTGACAATTATAACAGAGAGTTCAGCAAAAGGAAAGAGCACACTCAGAATTTAGGAGGGGAAGGGGGCACAGTCTAATGGCAATATACCTTCTCTCCAGGTGCTGGTAACTGTCCAGGCAGCACCACACCACAGACAGCAGTCACCCTGGGGGAGAGGTCAGCTGAAACAAGGTGCCCCTGTAAGTAACGCAGCTCCTTCTCCTTACGCCAAAGGGTAGTTTCTGGATTGGCCAAAACCAAGGCCTTCTCCAAGTCCTGCAGCTGGGCCTCTTCTAGTAACCTAAGAGAGAAGGATCTAATTAAGTACTTCAACGCACAGGGAAAGTACATCTAGATGGCCAGAAATGTTCCTTGCTTACCTCAATCTGAAATGGATTAGTTCCTCATTACTAAAAATCTTCTTAAGGAATGATAACTTGTGCTCTTCATTCATACACGTGACCAAAGCAAGACAATTGGCTGTGTACCTAGAGAAAAGCAAAGTGTACCAATTAGTCATCTTGCAGTTGGTTGCACAAAATAAAGAAAATTTGCTAGCCTACTGAACAGTAGAAAAGGGAATCTTTCGGAAATAACAGAGCATTTAAGAATAGAAAATAAAAATAGGCGGTGGTGTGCGCCTGTAATCCCAACTACTTGGGAGGTGGAGGCTAGGAATCACTTCAGTCCAAGGGTTCGAGACTACCCCAGGCAACACAGCAAGACCTAGTCTCAAAAAAAGGCATGTGGTGCACGCCTGTAACCCCAGCTACCTGGGAGGCTGAGGCCTCAAAGGCACTAGAACAAAAGATAACAAATTTTACATGGTTCCCATTTCTCTGTGCACATGACTCCACAGTCCTCTACCATTCTCATACTAGAAGCACAGGAAAAAATCCAAGAGCTACGCACCAACGGACCAAGGTATCATGGCTTCTGAGAAGAGGGACACACACACTCCAGTCCCAGAGCTCCCGAAACACATTCTGCTCCTGTTGCAGAAACTTGTAGGCTGCTTCCATTAGGTCCCGGAGCTTCATCCGCCTGCGCCCGTAGCGAACTGGATTAGCATCTGAACTCTCAAGGAAGAGTCTTTGAAAAACTGGGAAAGTGTCTTTGAAATACCTCAGGGCGAACCTTCAGAAAGAAAAAGCATTTAACTGGCTGGCGAAAATATCAAAATACAACAGCTCTACTTAAGAGACAGGTCAACAGAGCAATGTTATAGGACTCACAAAGGTCTGAGAACTGAGAGAAATAAATGCTAAAATCACCGACAGTTAATGCCACATATTTATTATTAAAAAAACAAGCAAATCAAAAACATTCGTTTATACAGAGATGAATGCTAGAGCTGCCTCATGTTCTCACGTTGAGAATGTCTCCTATTCAAGTCCAGAACCTTGGCATGAACTATCTATTAGGACTGCTCATTCAATTCTCACTGTAAACCAAATACTGTGTCTAAGTCCTGGGAATTCGAGCCAAGCAGATGCTTACCTTGCAGAACTTGCTATCTAGAAAGGAAGGTAGTCCCTAGGCTGGGCACGGTGGCTCGTGCCTGTAAGCTTCAGCCTATGATGCAGCCAGGGCTAGATATGGCGGTTCGAGTCCCACCTGGGGCCCGTAGTGAGACCTAGTTCCAAAAAAATAGCTGGGCATGGTGGCGCGCACCTATAATCCCAGCTACCTGGGAAGCTGAGGCTGGGAATTGCTTGAGTCTGTGGTACCCCGGGCAACGAGAGCCTGCGGTTCCACGGGCAAAAAAATAGCAAGACCTAGTCTCACAAAAAAAAGACAAAAAACCAACCTTGAGCCCAGGGAGTGACATCAGAAGATGGTAGGCTAGGGAGCTTCCAGTCTGTTGGCCAACAAAGATACTAACTTAACAATAACATACACACCAGAAGACCCCCCAGAGAACTCTAAACACCCTTTGAGGAGAAGATATTCCAGAAAAAGTGGTTAGAAAGTTCTCAATGTTTTGCTTACCCACTTGTGCCCCTCCACCCATCCATCCTAGCATGATGAACAAGGAGGAAAATTCCCACACCAGGGAATCTCCCTTGGAAATAAAGGAGAGGGGAAACCAACATCCAGTATTTGGATTGGGTTGTCTGAAGGACTTGTATCCAACTTGATGACTAGAAACATTGAAGGTATTGGCAGTTCCCTTTCTAAAGTCACTAAAAACAGATATAATCCTGCGCATTTAAGCTGCATCTCCATAGGCTGATGCCAGCAAGGGATTAGAGCTTATGGGTTTCAGAAAGAGAAACCCGCATAAACTGTTGGTGGGAATGTAGACTGCACTATTATTTATAATAGCTAAGTCATGGAAATAATCTAAGTGCTCAATGGCAGGTGAGTGAAGTAAGAAGATGGAGTATATGTACACAATGGAATATTACATGCTATGAAAAATAAAACCTTGCCATTTGCAACATGGATTGCTGGATTATGCTTAACAAAACAAATCAGAGGAGAAAGACAACAAATAATTTCACATATATGTAGAATATAAAGAAACAAACAAAAAACAGACAAAACTAAACTAAAACAAACCTTAGAAATCTGACTACCTACAGGCTTGAAATTTCTAGAGGGGAAGGTAAAGCAAAGAAGGGAGTCTAATGAATTATGGGTGCTTTGTTGGTGGGTTAGGTGTGGTATGTCTGAGGAAGTGTGAATCTATTCTCCTAAATCATTACACAGTGTTGTAAATCAATGTTACCTAATTAAAAAAAAAAAATATATATATATATATAAGAGGGAAAATTAAAAAACAGAAGAAGTAGGAGACTCTAAGAGGGAATGAATGAATAGGAAAGCTGGACAAGGCTGGGCACGGTGGCACGTGCCTGTAAGCGGCAGCCAAGGAAGCCGCAGAGGGAACCAGGGATCGTGATTCAAGTCCCACTCAGGGCAACGTAGCAAGACCTAGTTCCAAAAAAAGTAGCTGGGCATGGTGGCTTGTGCCTGTAATCCCAGCTACCTGGGAAGCTGAGGCTGGGGATTGCTTGAGTTGGTGGTACCCCAGGCAAGGTGAGCCTGCAGTTCCAAGGGCAAAAATGGCGAGACCTAGTCTCAAAAAAAAAAAAGAAAAGAAAAAGAAAGCTGGACATAGTGATAGGCTGAGGCAGGAAGAGCAACTTGACCCCAAGTGTTCTGGGTTGTAGTATACTATGTCGATCACACTAAGTTCTTCATCAAGATACTAACACCCAAGGAGTAGAGGGCCATCAGGTTGCTTAAGCAGAATGAAATTATTCAGGTAGGAAAGAGAATAGCTCAAAAGACAAATACATTAGAATCCAGTTCTACCAAAACTTCTTAGACCACACTGATTTGGACAGATTTATAGAAAATTTAAAAAGGACACTAGAACACTGCTTAACCTCTTCAGCTGTTCCAGCAAGGAAGAAATCTCATCTGTCTGAAGTTCATGCTGTCAAGAGTGTCAGTTAAAGCTCATCTAAATCTGTCTTCTACGCAAATCTGATTAGATGAGGGTAGCGGAATTCCTAAGTGTAGGGAAAGTATCTTGGTATTTTCCAAGTCTGTTTTGATGGCCAAGAATTAAAAGGAACCAAAATAATGCTGGGCACGGTGGCTCGTGCCTGTAAGCTTCAGCCTATGAAGCGGCCGGGGCTAGGGATCACGGTTCGAGTCCCACCTGGAGCTGGTAGTGAGACCTAGTTCCAAAAAAATAGCTGGGTGTGGTGGCGCGCGCCTGTAATCCCAGCTACCTGGGAAGCTGAGGCTGGGGATCACTTGAGTCCATGGTACCCCGGGCAATGAGAGCCTGTGGTTCCACGGGCAAAAATAGCGAGACCTAGTCTCAAAAAAAAAAAAAAAAAAAAGGAACCAAAATAAATGCTCACTGAACTGAGCTGGATAAATTCTGCTGTGCTTCTTGCCATTCCTCCTGCGTATTTTTATAAAGCAATACTACTTATCTCTCTTCTTTGAGTATTTCCCTTTTCCTTTTTCTCACCTCAACTCCTCCTTACTTTCACTTCAAGAAGAAACAAAAAGCATAAAAATACTACTCACGATAGGACATCAGGATGGCTACCAGTGAGTTTGCTCATTGACACACAAAGTCGTTCATGCAGATCATGATTGACCTGGCCTCCGGCTTTAATGGCTTCAGCATTCCTTTCCAGCAAATCCAAGAGGACAGGGCGCAGCTGGCGACCAACCAGCACTGTACAGTCCTTATCCAGAAGTAACTGTGCTAAGGTACTCAGGATACACTGGCGATCTTGAGGTGTCCACACCTTAAAGGAAAAAAAAAGTATATAAAAACAACAGAACTGCAGCAGAAATGCAGAGAGCCCTAGTTTATTATCAAAATAGTCAAACAGCCAAAATTCAGACTTTATATGTGAATTTACCTTATAAAACACACTGGAGTTTTTTCACAATAAAGGATTAGAGCAATTCACTCTAAAGCTGTTACAAGTAAGTTTTAGTTCACTGAAGTTTGAGGTAAAAAGACTAATACCAGGATTCCATGAAAAATGCTAGTTTTCCTGAAAAATAACGTATGTTTCAGGGCCTTAAGACCCTGAAAGTATTAAGACCCCCAAAGAATTCAATCTTCTCCCTAGTTCCTTTGTTCTTAAAGAAAACACAGAAATTAAATTGAAAAATAAGAAACCTGCAGTTAGTATGCAAAACCAGCAACTCTCTGGAGATGAGAAATCAATTTCTGGAAATGAATAAGAATAGAATTATAGCTGGGCACGGTGGCTCATGCCTGTAAGCTTCAGCCTATGAAGCGGTCGGGGCTAGGGATCGTGGTTCGAGTTCCGCCTGGGGCCCGTAGCAAGACCTAGTTCCAAAAAATAGCTGGGCGTGGGTGGTGGCGCATGCCTGTAATCCCAGCTACCTGGGAAGCTGAGGTTGGGGATTGCTTGAGTCCGTGGTACCCTGGGCAACAAGAGCCTGTGGTTTCATGGGCAAAAATAGCGAGACCTAGCCCTAGCCTCAAAAAAAAAAAAAAAAAAAGAATTATAATGGCATCAACCTCTGAAAAATAAACATAGAACCCAAAGTAAATAGTCTCACCACTACACTCTGATACACTAGATGAAAGAGAACAAAAAAATTCTAGTGCTTGCGTTCAGAATGTTCCGAAGTATAGAAGGGAAACTGGAGCATGTAAAAGGTCTCATATTGCTAGTGTATTTGCAGGCCTGCACAATCCTGGCTGCCATGTGATATGATACCAGGTTTAAATTACCAAAGGGGCACATTCAAACTATGAATGTATCCTAAGGAATTCCACACTGAAAGGTTATCTTTAGGAGGGCATTTTGAAGATCACTATAACACAATAAATAAAACAATTTCTTTCCAAAGTTAATACTTAGAATGTGAAGGTGATCTGGCTGCGACATCTGTCACCCCATTGATCTCCAGGTTTCAATCGGCTAATCTGGCTGGCTAGGCAGGTGTCCCTTTCCTCCCTCACCACTCCATGTGCATCCCATTCCTCCCGAAGCTGCACAGTTGGTCGAAGAGGACGGTCTTCCCCAATAGAGACTGACCATTCTTCTGTTGAGGGTATACGAGTAGCTGCGCTCCCCTGCTAGAACCTCCAAACAAGCTCTCAGGGTCCCAAAGTTAATACTTAGAAAGTATATTTTCAAAATATACTTTGAGCTTTTATAAAGTCTCCCAAATTATAAGGCTCTCATAAAAGTAAATCTGAAGAAAGCACTGGATGGGAAAATATGTTATCCTGAAGCACTATCTAGCAATATTAGTTCTAGTGGTTACAGGTCACTGGACAAATCTCACCAAAAAAGGCAAGAAAACAACATACACAGTCACAATTCACAGGGCATGACCTCAAATTTTCAACAGCTGAAATGTCCCTATAAGCATGCTGTCTAGAGATACCACGTAAAAAACAATATTGTGGGAGTATATATGCACACAGTGCATAACATATATGGGATTAACATTCAAGATATATAAAAAGTTCATATAAATTAACAATAACAAAAAAACTCAATTTATAAACTGGCAGCAGACATGACAGATAACTTACAAAAAAGGATTATCCAGAAGGTCAAAAGACACAAAAACATGTGTGTCATTACTTGAATATGAGATGAAGATTAAAACCACAATAAAACATTATCTCACACTCATGAGAATGGAACAGTAAAAAAGAACCCCACCAAGAAGTGGAGAGGATTCCGAGATAAAAGGAATCCTATTATACTGTTGGGGAAATGTACATTAGTAAAAACTATTATTGAAAACAATCTGGATTTAACTTTACTTTAAATATGGAAATACCATATGGCCCAATAATCCTACTCTTCAGCATATATCCACAGAATATGAAACCAACATCAACAGCCCCCCAAAAAAAGAAAATCACCTATATTCCACAAAGTTGGATAACGGCATTATTTCCAATAGTAAGGACTAAATGTTCATCAGTGGATGGACAACTGATGAAGACATGTCATATACACACTATAGTCAAAAGAAAGGATAAAATATATCTATTTTCAACAAAATGGTATTGAGAGATATCTGTGCAGCAAAGTAAGTCAGAATGATAAAAACAAATACTAAACATTTACATAGCAAATTTCATAATGTAAAACTTGGAAGAATTAGTGGGCTGATGGATCTGAAGTTAAGGGGGGGGGTCGGGCACGGTGGCTCGTGCCTGTAAGCTTCAGCCTATGAAGCGGCCGGGGCTAGGGATTACGGTTCAAGTTCCGCTCAGGGCAACATAGCAAGACCTAGTTCCAAAAAAATAGCTGGGTGTGGTGGCGCACGCCTGTAATCCCTGCTACCTGGGAAGCTGAGGCTGGGGATTGCTTGAGGCCGTGGTACCACGGGCAACGTGAACCTGTGGTTCCACAGACAAAAGTAGCTAGACCTAGTCTCAAAAAAAAAAAAAAAAAATAGTGGAAATGGAAAGGCACAAACCTGAGCATTTCTGAGACTGGACAGACTCTGACAGACAAAACCAGGGGGGAAAAAAAGGGAGAAGCCAAAGCGGTCCACTGCCCTTAACTAAACTGAACTTTCTCATAGCTTTAAGTGTGGTAGCCTATCTACACAATCACATAATGTCTAAATTAGTGGTTCTCATATTTTGGTATTTGATGTTCTCTAAGATTTCATCTAATATAGTCTACAAAGCATTGCTCCACACTACTCCTAAAACAAAAACAATTATTTTGCATCCAATTACAATGATGGTCATAAATCCCCTTTGCTCCAAATTCTGAAGCCCTTTTAGAGAAAATATCTCTAGCAACAATACATAATTCAGGAACCTGTTACCAGTTCAGTTCATATAAACTGATTATCTCTTTCCTTCGTCTGACCCCCCCCAAAAATTCAGTTTTTTCCAGACCTTCCCATTTGTGTGAATTGATTTTGTTCGGTGAGAGCTCACAGACCTGCAACACCTAGAATATCTATGACTCTTCCCTTCTCTTTGTTTCACATTCGCATAACTGTTGTCACCAACAAAAATGTCTAGTGCTACAAAAAAAAATTTCAAAAATAATTTAAAAAAAAATCTTCTAACCAGGATACTGGAGTACATCCCCATTTGTTACTTCTATAATTGTATCCAAATTTCATGTCGTCTTAAAGTTTTAAAACTTGTAATATTTGTCATATTTATATCTTGCTGGCCGGGCACGGTGGCTCGTGCCTGTAAGCGTTAGCCTATGAAGCGGCCGGGGCTAGGGATCGCGGTTCGAGTCCCGCCTGGGGCACGTAGTGAGACCTAGTTCCAAAAAAATAGCTGGACTTGGTGGCGCGTGCCTGTCATCCCAGCTACCTGGGAAGCTGAGGCTGAGGATTGCTTGAGTCTGTGGTGCCCTGGGCAACGAGAGCCTGCGGTTCCAACAGCAAAAATAGCGAGACCTAGTCTCAAAAAAAAAAAAATTTTTTTTATATCTTGCTGTACTCTAATTTGCATATGGATATCTTGTTGTATCCTAATTTTCTTCTATTTATACGTTCTAAGCCTGACATAAACTGTATAGTTTAAGATTAAAAAAAAAAAGTCTAGTGTTAGTGACCTGCGACTTTACAGTGAAATCACTGCCTCTACTTCCTGTATCTATTAGTGGGGGTGTGTGTGCACAAACACATACACGCAATTGGTGGCTGAAAAAGCTCTAAATACTAGAATTACCTGAAACAAACAAACAAACAAACAAACTACAAAGCCCACATTTTTAAGTCTGGAGAAATCCAGATGGGGCGGGAGGTGGGGGCGGGGCGGTGGCTGAGTGGGAAGCTGAAAATAGTAAATCCCATGCAACCCGGAGAAGATGCGGCAAAGGGTCCCCCCCACTCAAACAGCGAGAAGCCAAGGAGAGAAAGCTCTTGATCGCCTCAAGACCCACGTCCCAGGAAACCCTAATGCATCTTATCATTCCTATGGTTAGTATCGCGGAGCTGACACGCATCGGTTTTGCTCCGTCCTTCCGTTGTTTTCGGAGGAGGTGAGCAACTCCAAAGACGGACGCTAAATGCCCCGGGGTGACACACCATCAAGAATTCTGCCTTCCGTCGCCTCCCAAGGGCCACACGGTGCCTCAGGCAAAGAAACGACGCAATCAATAGCTGTCAATAGGAGGGAAAGACCCGGGACAGACAAGAAGACTCGCTTCGGTGATGAAGCCGTCCACAGGGTAGGCAACCCGCCTCCACCGCAGAAACGCGCACATTCCCTCCTGAAGGCCACGCCCACACGGGGGTGAGTCCGCCGAGCCGGGAGGGCTCTTCCCCCCCAGATAAAAACAAAAGGCTCGTTCCGGTTTCCTCCAAGACGCGCGGATGCCTCGGCCACCGGGCGGCCCCCGTGGAGGCGACAGAGTGACAAGACGCGTCTTCTCTCTGCCCGTGAAGCAGCGCAGGGTCGCCGGACACAGGCCGGAGGGGGGGTGCAGGGGGGGGGGTTGTAGGGGTCAGCCGGGCGCCTCCCCCGTCCTCCGTCCCTTACCTGCTTGGCCAAGAACCTGCCGAGCTCGCTGCGGCTCTTCTCGTTCTTAGAAGCGATTAACCGTAGCGGCGCGGCCGCCACCTCCAGCAAAAGGTGTTCCATGACCGCTGGCCCTCCGCCCCGGGCGGCCAGAGCGCTCCGGGCTGGGCACGCAGAGCGCCTGAGGGGCCCAGGGCCTCGTGCCCAAGCTGCCAACAACTACGCCCCCAGGGAAAGCGGCAGCCGCCGCTCGACACACCGGAGACCAGCACCACACGTGGGACAGCACGCGGCGCTCTGCGTCACCAGCGGCGACCGCGACGCAGGGCGGCCTGGGCCCCGCCCTCCGCGGCGTCGGAAGCGCCGCTCTCACTGCGCGCCACTTCCGGAGGGACAGTCGCCGCAGTGGAAGCGGCTTTGGCTTCCCTGGTCTAGTGCGTGTAGTGATGGGAAGTCTGGGAGACAAGGCATGAGGGAACCACGAGCCAGAGGATGCAGTTAGGAAAAGCGAGGGATCCTTAAGGGTCTAAGATCCCCGGCCCCCTCGCCTCCCTCCGCACTGCACGCAGAAAAATTAGATATAAAAGTGAAAAGTAATGGTAATTATCTAAACACAAAACACAAAGCAGATTTTCTCCCCCTAACTCGGCAGTTCTCCTTCTAGACCTCTAGCCTACGGAAATCGTACACAAGTATGACAAGAGCACCTTTGACAACGTTCTTAATAGAAACACTGGAAATACGGGCAGTTAGGGAATAATTTGCATTGCAGTATATTTTGATGTTACGAACGGATGAGTCCATTAAATTAGAAATGCATTTATATCAGTTCAAAAACAAGGCAAAAAATAGTGATAAAGTGCAATGTGTCATTCATTTCACAATGTTTACTGTATAGAAGATAAAATCTTGAACTGAAGGCAATTGTGAAGAGCAGATTTAAAAAAGCTGTCTAGTTGGTAGATAGTAGATCATAACATCCTTCCCAAATGTCTGTAATAATTTATACTGTTATTAGGAAAGGGTGAGTTTTACTCTCAGTGTTATGCAATCTGGTGGACTTGTAGAATTACTTCACTATGATTTGAATTTAACAATTCCTGTTTTCAGATGTTTAATTGCTTCAGGAATACCCTTCCTGTGAATTTTTGTTTTGTTGCGCATGTTTAAAAATGGGGTTTTCCTTTGTTATTGTTTCGAAGGTATGAGTGTGGCACAGTTGTTCCTTTTATTATTCTGAATATAACTTGTCAGATATCTTCCTTTGGCAAGTAGTGGAGGAATTCAAAATAGGGCACTCCAAAATAAACCCCTCTGGGGTATTATTTTCACATGTAGCCATTTGAAAAAACAGCAAACACAAATCTAGTTTTTCTGTACTCTCAGCTACCTAAACATAGATCCTTCAAGTAGAACTTTATTATAAATTCTCTCAGTGGAGTTTCAAAAACCAGAAAAGATAGACTTATCACAGGGTAGGAGATCAGAAGTCTAAACCACACAGAGACAAACTCAAAAAACATCCTACCCTTCATACATCACTCAGATGATACCCCCATCTTTCATAGAATCTTTTTTTTTTTTTCTCTCTTAAGAGGTCTACATCTTTCCTTGTCCCCTGTTAAGATGGTATATAAGTTCTTTAGGCCGGGCACAGTGGCTCGTGCCTGTAAGCTTCAGCCTATGAAGCGGCCGGGGCTAGGGATCGCGGTTCGAGTCCCGCCTGGGGCCCGTAGCGAGACCTAGTTCCAAAAAAATAGCTGGGCGTGGTGGCGCGCGCCTGTCATCCCAGCTACCTGGGAAGCTGAGGCTGGGGATCGCTTGAGTCTGTGGTACCCCGGGCAACGAGATCCTGCGGTTCCACGGGCAAAAATAGCGAGACCTGGTCTCAAAAACAAAAAATAAAATAAATTCCTTATTTTACCCTCCAAAGAGCTCCTTCCCATCCCACTGAACTGGTAGCCCCTCCTTGAAGTCCAAAACCTAGGCTGAGGTGTTTGCATGTCACCCAGGAAACCGGCTGAGGGGAGGGAACAGTGCTTACTCATCTTTATCGAGACAACGCCAGCACCCTGTCTAGCACGTGACAGACAAGCAATAGAATTAAGTGCATATAGGACTAAATAAATGTCAGAGTCCTCTCAAAAGTTTACTTTCCCTTTCTTTAGTCCCTTCAACCCCACCCTACTTTCGCCAACGTCCCGCCCCTTCCGTAGTGAAGTCTCGCCCAGTCGCTGTTCCCTCCAGCTCAGGCCCCTCCTCTTTCCTCTAAACCCCGCAGACTACGAGAGTTTGGCGCCCGCCGCCTATTCCCCCTCCCAAAGGCGGGAACTTGTCGTGTGCGCCAGGACGTGCAGTGCGTCTGATTTGATTGGCCAAGGGTTCTCAGTCCCACCCCCACGCCTCGATTCTGCTCTGGTATTGGTGGAGATGCGAGGGAGACCTCGGTGTCCTGAAAGGAGCCCGGGCTCTGTGGGGCCAGGCTGGGCGGGTAAGTTGCTGCGGTGGTCCAGACCGCGCGGGGCTGCTGAGGTCGAGGTTGCATGGTGCAGTAGTGCCCCAGCAGAAGCCGATGGCGCTCGGGGAGCCGGAGACTCGAAGAGACCGACGAAGTCGGGGCTGAGGTCGCGCCTGACCTCTGGGGCCCTCAGGTACCGCTTCCCTGCTGCCCTCAGATGCAGCTTCTGAGCTCGCCCCCCACATCCCTCTGTAGTTACTTGAAAGAGCCCAGGCCGGGGCTGAGGCGAGCGCAAGTAGGAATTACCCTGTGGATCGACCGCTCTTCCTACCCTTCCCCCCTCAAGACCAGTCTCTGTGGAATGTATTCGTGAAAGCTTTCGGGTGGGCTTCTCGGAGAAGTGGATTTTTCCCTGTCAGGTGATTATTGGTGTGGGTTGTTTCCGAGACTGTTAGGCCCGGAGAAGTTGTTTCTGTTGATGTCCACAGCACCTAGAACTGTGCCTGACACTTATTAGGCCCTGCCTTCGATGTGAATGTAGAATTCGCAGAATCTCAAGATTTGTGCTTCCGGATCAAAATGGCATTTACGCTGATTCTTCCTTGGTCTCAGTCTGCTGATTCTTCCCATTCTTTACAGTTCCAGTTCCAAATCTTTTTCCTTCCCAGGAGGTCCCTCCCCCAGCTCACTCAGCTCCTTTCCAACTGGAGAGGAGCAGAGGCTGTCCCAGTGAAAGAGTTCTCCTTCTCCCTGCTCTCCCCAGTTATTTTTTTCCTAACATTTCTTGCTGTTTTACAATAACAGGTGGTCTTTAAAAAAAAAAATTATCCTTCTCCCTAGTGACTGACTAGTCTTGATTTTGTCATCTGGCTGCAGAGAGGGAGAGCTGGGATGTAATTCTAGATCTGCCACTGAGCAGCTGTTTGACTTGGGCAAACTTTTAATTGTATCTGTTTCCTCATCAGTCAGACAGGGAAAAAGAATATAGATAGCTTCTAGGACTTTGAAGAGGATTTAGAGTATTGTGTTCAATTATTTTTTTTTTTTCATTTTCTTTCTTTTTTTTTGAGACTAGGTCTCACTATTTTTGCCCATGGAACCCCAGGCTTTCGTTGCCCGGGGTACCACAGACTCAAGCCATCCCCAGCCTCAGCTTCCCAGGTAGCTGGAATTACAGGCGCGCACCACCACGCCCAGTCATTTTTTTGGAACTAGGTCTCGCTACGGGCCCCAGGCGGGACTGGAACTGTGATCCCTAGTCCCGGCCGCTTCATAGGCTGAAGCTTACAGGCACGAGCCACCGTGCCTGGCATTTGTTCAATAGTATATTTAGATCAGTGAAGCACGCAGTGTACAATGCATGTTGTATTTGATAATTCTTTTTACATCCTCAGAGATCTTGGGGCCATTAAACATGCCATGAGTATAAAAACATACTCTCCCTCTCTCTAACTTTTTACTGTTTTTGTTTTCTCTACAAATGTTTGTTTTACTCCTTCAGTTTCCTTTTTCAAAGAAAACTTTGTCTTTTCATTTTAAGGTGTCCTGTCACAAAAGGCTAACTGATCCTTAGCTCTTCACTTTTTTTTTTTTGAGACTAGGTCTCGCTATGCTATTTTTGCCCGTGGAACCGCAGGCTCATGTTGCCCGGGGTACCACAGGCTCAAGCAATCCCCCAGCCTCAGCTTCTACCTGGGATTACAGGTGCGCACCATCACGCCCAGCTATTTTTTGGGGACTAGGTCTCGCTGCATGCCCCTGGCAGCACTCGAACCGTGATCCCTGGCCCCAGCTGTGGCTTCCTAGGCTGCCACCTACAGGCTTGTGCCACCATGCCAGACCCAGATTCCTTGCTTAGACATTAAATATCTTTTATTTGGTGCTGATGAAATTTGACCGCCTTTCAATCCTGTCTGAGCTCCATTCAGACAGTTAAATTTACAGTTCTCCATATATATGTATATATATGTATATATATATCTTTCCTCCGAGGTTAATGATGTATTCATTTGCAATCTACATAGATCTCTTCTTACTGACATGCAAGTACTTCCTCAACAATGCCAGTCATTAGCATTGTGTATGCTTTCATTCTCCACACATTTTATCCACATTAGAAGTGTAGAGTGGCTATGAGGAGCCATGAGGAGTATTTGTAGGGTACTGGTAATGACCTATTTCTTATTATGAGTGGCAGCTTGATGTGTTCAATTTGTGGAAAATCTTAGACTGCATATTTATGATTTGTGCTGTTTCCTGTATTTATATAGTACTTTAATGAAGTTTGCTACTTACTCCATGAAAATACAAAATGCCTTGATACTTTCAGTCCCTTTGCACTTCAATTTGAATTATATGTCCTGCTTGTGCAGTTTGACTGAAGTTGAAGAGAATAATAAAGTTGGGGGTAATTGCCAACTTTGATACTGAGTTTTCACGTATATGTGACTGAGGTATATTTATCATTTATTCAAACTAGAGACACATTGCTGGTTTGTAGAAAGTTTTTTTGGATACAACATAGCTACACCTGTATGTTTACACGTTGTTTGTAGTTGCTTTAAAGCTGCAGTGACAGAATTATACTGCAGGTTAGATGACAGTGATTGTGACAGACAATATTATCTGGAAGCCTAAAATATTTACATTCTGGTTCTCTATGAAGCAAAGGGTTTCATACCCTGGGTTTAGTTCTTTTGTTATTTTCTCCATAAAGCTCTTACGCAGCTTGTATACTTTTTTTTTTTTTTTTTTGAGACTAAGTCTCACTATTTTTGCCAGTGGAACCGCCGGCTCTCATTGCCCGGGGCACCACAGACTCAAGCAATCCTCAGCCTCAGCTTCCCAGGTAGCTGGGATTACAGGCGCACGCCACCACGCCCAGCTGTTTTTTGGAACTAGGTCTCGCTATGGGCCCCAGGCGGGACTCGAACTGAGATCCCTAGCCCCGGCCACTTCATAGTCTGAAGCTTACAGGCACAAGCCATCATGCCCGGCCAGCTTGTATTACATTAATTCTTATAAACTTAAAATTTTGTTATTGCTGTGAGTTTATCATTAATATTTTAAAATACTTTGCTCCTGTGTAGGAAAGCTATTGTTTTTGTCTATTTTTGCATTCAGCAACTTTGAGAAACTCTTATATTTGTTCTAATAATTATAGATTATCTGCATAGATGAACATCAGCTTTGTTTCTTCCTTTCCAGTTTTATATCATTTCATGTTGTACTCTCTCAAATTGAAACATGCTTAAAGGAAATACATGTTTTCTTATGCTATGTAAAGAAGATGCTTGTGTGTTTTGTTTTGTTTTTGAGGCTAGGTCTCGCTATTTTTGCCCATGGAACTGTAGGCTCATGTTACCCAGGGTACCACAGACTCAAGCTATCCCTAGCCTCAGCTTCCCAGGTAGTTGGGATTATAGGCATGCACCACCATGCCCAGCTATTTTTTTGGGAGTAGGTCTCGCTATGTTGCCCCGAACAGGACTTGAACCGTGATCCCTAGCCCCAGCTGCTTCATAGGCTGAAGCTTACAGGCAACGAGCCACCATGCCTGGCTCTGAGGTTCCTCTTGACTGACATTTTCTCATTTGTTTTTGATGTCCTTGTCATTATTGAGGAGTACTTAACCAGGTTTTTACAGAATACCCCTATATTAGAGTTTGACATTTATGTCATTGTTAGAATTTAGTTACGGATTTTGAGGAACACCACAGGTAAAGTGCCATTTTATTACAGCGTATCAAGAGTACTTACTATCAGTACGGATAGCTGTTGCAAAATTGTCTTTGTAGAACATGTCACTGTATACACTTTGGAGTATCTCTTATGGTATGAAATACCTCTTTTCCCCTTACTGTAGTTTCAGACACTTTGCTGCTTGCCTTTCTTACATTTCTTTTTTTTGACACTAGGTCTGGCCATTTTTGCCCTTGGAACCGCAGACTCACGTTGCCTGGGGTACCACAGACTCAAGCAATCCCCAGCCTCAGATTCCCAGGTAGCTGGGATTATAGGTGTGTACCATCACACCCAGCTATTTTTTTGGGACTAGGTCTTGCTGTGTTGCCACGAGCGGGACTTGAACCGTGATCCCTAGCCCCAGCCGCTTCATAGGCTGAAGCTTACAGGCATGAGCTACCGAGCCCAGCTCAGGGTTGTCTTGAACCCTCAGACTCACGTGATCCCGACAATCGGCCTCTCGGGTAGTTGGGTTTATAGGCGCGTACCACCATGCTTGGCTTCAGTGTGTTTACATTTAAAAGTTGATGTTTAATTAAAGTTAGGTTTATTCTCTGAATTGTGAGGTTGAAACAATTTTAACAGTGAAAAAATCTTTTTTAATACTTTAGATGGCAGCTATCAAAAGGAAGTAGGATCATGGCAGCAGATGATGACAATGGTGATAGGACAAATTTATTTGATGTCTTTTCCGGTAAGAGCTAATTTTTATTGTCTTTCTAAATTTACCTATTATTTGCTAAATTTACTAAGTAATTTTAAGTAAAGATTTAGTATCATTCACTTATATTCACTGAAAAGGCTGTCATTATAAACTTTTCTCCTCACACAGAAATGAATCAGTACAGTAAAATAGAAATTATGAATATGAAATTGATAAACTGTAAATACTAAAATAGAATTATTTTTAATATGCAGAACATAAACGTCCAGATCCTCACTTAGCGCTCATTGAGTTCTTTTGTCTTAGTTGTAATTATGTTGTGACAACCTCATTTGGTTTTTTGAGATTATGAGTGTATATTTATTGACCAGCATCTGGATACTGTGCTGTGGAGTGAAAAAGGCTTGTCTAATATTTTTGCTTAAAATATGTTTTAAAAGTTAATAATATGTGAGGGATTTGTTCAAAATATGTCTATCATAACCACTCTGAGTTAAATGTTGTTTTGAATATTAATTATTTTTTGCTGATGTGGTTTCAAACTTGTTATGCTACTACGTTTACTTTTGTTGTACTTTTCACTCAAAAATTAAAAATCAGTAGAAAAATGGAAAATTTGTTTTTATTTTATTTATTTATTTATTTGAGACTAGGTCTCCCTATTTTTGCCTGTGGACTGACTGCAGGCTCACGTTGCACGGAGTAGCACAGACTCAAGCATTCGCCAGCCTCAGCTTCCCAGGTAGCTGGGATTACAGGTGCACACTACCACATCTAGGTATATTTTTTTGGAACTAGGTCTTGCCACGTACCCCCTGGCGGGACTTGAACCATGGTCTCTGGTCCCTGCTGCGGCTTCCTAGACTGCTGCTTACAGGCATGCACCACCATGCCTGGCCTGAAAAGTGGAAATTTTTAAATAAAGACTTGTACACTTACATTTATGAACAATTAATTTTTTTACATCTGGACCTTGTTTTTTTTTTTTTTTTTTTTTTTTTAGACAAGGTTTTGCTGTTTTGCCAATGGAACCACATGCTCACATTGCCCAGGGTACCCTGGACTCAAGCAGTCCCCAACCTCAGCTTCCCAGATAGCTGGGATTACAGGCATGCACCACCACGTCCAGTTATTTTTTTTTGGAACTTGGTCTTGCTATGTTGCCCCAAACAGGACTCGAACCATGATTCCTGGTCCCCGCTGCATCTACCTAGGCTGCCATTTACAGGCATGCGCCATTGTGCCCTGTCCTCACATCTGGAACTTTTACTACTTTGAAGGATGGTGATATTTTTAATCTCATTTGCTGGAAATAACTTTTCATATGTACATAGGAAATCTCTGAATTTCCTGGTCACATGTACATATTTTTTGATTGTCCCAGAAAAATTCATTTTTCTTTACGGTTTTTTTTTCCCACTTACCATGATTTCATAATATTTTTTATTCCTGCAAATTTTCATAGTTGTCTTATTATATTTGAAAAGAATTTGAAATTTTTAGAAAACTTGCAAGAATACACAAAGAACACTTTCAAATTTGCTGCTTATCAATTTGCTGCAAGGACATGGAAGCAAACCAAATGCCCTCAAACAGATGACTGGATGAAAAAGTGGTATATATGCACAATGGAATATTACTCATCAATTAAAAATGACAAATTCGATGATTTTGTAACAACATGGATGTATTTAGAAGAAATCATATTAGCACAAACAAGTCAAAAAGAAAAGGACAGAAAGCTAATGGTTTCGCTAATATATGGGATATAGTGAAAAAATAAAAGCCTTGAGGAAAAGTCAAAACAAGTTAAGCACCAAACTGAAGCATACAACTTTGAGCAGGAGGGAAAGGGGGGAATGGAGTGGAGGGTGGGGGGGGGTAAATCCCTGGGATTACAATGTTGTGAAATTTATATATAAATTAAAAAAACAAAAACAAATTTGCTGCTTGTTAATGTTTTATGCCATTGATTTTCTTTGTTCGTATGGTCTTTGTAAACACACATATATACCAAGTTATAAAAGATGTAATAAAAACTTCTGTTTCATCTTAACCCGTTTTAGAGTAAGTTGCCCTTTATCCTCAAATTCATGTGTAATTCATAGAAATATTTGGTGTTCTTAAATAACAGCATAATTATCAATTTTAATACATTTGCCATTGATATAAATACTTTCATTTAATCTACCATTTCAGTTTATTAGTGCAATAATATCCTTTAGTATTGTGATTGGATTTTACCTCTGTATTTTAACATTTTAGTCTCATCAATTTTTTTCCTTTATGATTTTCTTGCCTTACACATATTGTTTGAGTATATTTTAGAATTCCTTTCTAATTTATTTATTAGTTTTTTGCTTATGCATCTTTACTTGCTGATGTGATTGTAATAATAATCTGTAACATTTTTAGTCTATTTGCTAGTGTTTAATCTTTTCTTGTAAGATATTGAATATTATAGTTATATATTAACTATTATATAGCTATTATATATTCATCCCCTTCTGTTAAAGATGTCATAACCACATAATACTAAACTTTTGTATGGCTCTTAAAGAAATGTAGAAGAATTAAGGGACATTAGGAGAAAAAAAGTGACCATTTCTTATACATTCTGTGTCACTTTCCTTCCCATTGTTTTTCTCTTTTTCTTTTTTGTTTGTGTATTTTTCTTTTTTTTTTTTTTTTTT
>PVHY01018952.1:0-28295 GCA_004024945.1 Uropsilus gracilis | reverse complement strand
AAGGAAGGAAGGAAGGAAGGAAGGAAGGAAGGAAGGAAGGAAGGAAGGAAGGAAGGAAGGAAGAGAGGGAGGGAGGAAGGGAAGGAGGGAGGGAGGAATGGAAGGAGGGAGGGAGGGAATAAAAAGACTTACAAGAAATGATAACCAGCTAGAATAGGACCATAGCATTGGGAAACAAGGAGCTATATTAAGGCAGATGAAAGAGATAGAAACAAAGGGTTGAATGTGTGGAGTAAAGAGATGCAAACATGCAGAAATCTTAGTGACTTACCATAACAAACCTCTATTTCTTTTTTTCTTTTTTCTTTTTTTTTTTTTTTGAGACTAGGTCTTGCTTATTTTGCTGGTGGAACCGCAGGCTCTCGTTGCCCGGGGTACCACAGACTCAAGCAATCCCCAGCCTCAGCTTCCCAGGTAGCTGGGATTACAGGCACGCACCACCACGCCCAGCTATTTTTTTTGGAACTAGGTCTCGCTACAGGCCCCAGGCGGGACTCAAACCGCGATTCCTAGCCCCGGCTGCTTCATAGGCTGAAACTTACAAGCATGAGCCACCGTGTCTGGCCAACAAACCTCTTATTTCTTGCACATGGATCTCTGGGGCAGTTAGGTTGAATCTAGCTCAGGTGGGTTCAGCTCTAGATCAAGTTCAGGTCTGTCCCACATGGTGCCCATTTAGGGACTTAGGCTAAGTACCAACTTCTGTGACATACTCATGTCAAGATGGATAACAAGAGCACCAGAAGCATAAATGTCTCCTAGTCTAGTGTTAATAGAGGCTCTGTTAGGAACCGCCATGCGCCAGAGTCAATGAGATTTCCCTAGAGGGAAAGGAAAAGAAAAGTGAGCACTTGTTAAACAATAATATAGTCTACACAGGGAATTAAGCCCAGTTCCCAAGTAGACAGTGCAGTCTTTTGCTGAAATTTAAAAAAATATATATATATATATATATTAAATATGAATAGGTTTGGGGGGTTGAAGCATGAAGAGAATTGAATTCCACTCCTAGGAATGTTGAGTGGTGTTACAACTGAGATGTTCAAGTGGAAATGTCACAAAGGCGGTTAGAAACACACTCCATACCACAGGAGAGAAGTATGGGCTTGAAACATTTATTTGTGAGTCACCAGCACAGGCCTGGCGACAAGAGAAGATGCGATCACTCTAGGAGAATTTGCAGTTGAGAGTGGGACAGCTTAGCACAGAAGACACGGGAGCTTCAAGGACTGACTTTTGGAAAAGATGGCTACCAAAGGAGACCCATGAACAGAACCAAAGACAGCAAGAACATGGGTCTTGGGTGCCAAGGAGCAAGAGTAGCTCAAGAAAGAATGAGGAGACAAGAGTGTGAAAGACGAAAGTCATCCAGTGGGTCTGACCCCAGGAGATCACTTTTGGCAGACTCAGGTGACCAGAAGCTAGATTCAAAGACAAGAGTCAAGATGGCCCTTTGCCAGAAAATCAACACTGGTACCTCTGTAATAAGGCAAAAGGAAACTTTTCTCTACCACCCATCTCCGATGAGATGTATGAAAGATTCTGTCCAGGTATAACAGACAGAATATTGAACATATCAGAGGGTGGATGTGTGCAACTCCATGCATTTTCCCTGAGTGCTACTCGAAAGCCTTCTGTTGGCCCCCTTTGTGACTCCCCCTCAACTCCCCACCACTACCCCCACCTATTCTTGTTCATAAAGATGCCACTGCAATGTGAAATCCCTGGGGAATTTGCCGAGCCTTGTGCTGACTCAGTATCCCCAGTCCCAAAATGCCCCTGGTCGTCTGCAGAGGGCTCTCTCTCTCTCTCTTTGGTTCACTGACTCTTTCTTCTCTCCACCCCTCATCCTTTTGATACACTAAGAGCAGTAGGCCTGTTCATCATTCGCTGCACTGCCAAGCAGAGAGAGCATATACAGGTGAGTGACACCTGTCCTCACCCTTGAAAAGACAAACCTGTCAATAAGTAAGTAATCAGCACACAAGGTAATAACTGTAATAACAGCAACTGTGTGTGGGTGTGGAAGGTGTGTCAGTCGTGTGCTGAGAAAACAATTGAAACTGTATGGGTAGGAGCACCAGGACTTGAGTCCAGGGTGGGACAGCACCGGGCTGGCTTTTGCTTCATGCCATGGTGGTCTTAAGGGGTTGTGCTCCGTGGCACAGCACCTGTCGCAGGCGTATAAGCCACCTCCCCTTTCCATCAACAAATACAGGCAATGCTCAAATATGGACCATAGAGGGCGCCAGAAGACTGTGCTTGATACAAACTGCCCATTACTCCCCTCTGCAAAAAGGAAACACGTTCATGAGGGCTTTGGAAGGAGATTAAAGGAGGGGAGCTTCAGAGAGGGGAGGAGCTGTGCCCAGAAACATACAAATGCTCCACAGCAGACTGAGTCCAGTCCAACAGGCCAATATGATTTATTCCGTAATGCTCTGAACTTTCCCAAACTCTACTTGTGCTTTTTTTTTTTATTTTTTTTTTTTTTGGGGGGGGGCTAGGCTCCAAAGGCATTTTTCTGCCTATAAATCTCTTACAAATGCAATACAACATCAAGCTGCTCTTTCTCTTACTTCCCAAGTCTGAAGTAGGTGCTACACATTCCCTGGGAAATGCAATGGTCTAGAAGCCAGGGTTCTGGAGTTCATCTGAGTTGAGTGTAAGCTCTGCCTCTTCTTGGTATGATCTTGGTGCATTTCTTAACGGTTTCAAGTCTCTGGAGCCTAATCTGTGAGCATCAGGTGATGATCATACACATACTTCTCCAGGCTGTTTTCAGGGTGAAGTGAGTTAATGCCAGTGAAGTGCTCTGAATAATTCCTGGCAAGGAGTAATTGCTTTCCCCACATGTGCTCTTATTCCTAATCTCCTGGCTGAGCTGATGGGGTCAGACACTGCGTGGGCGAGGCGTCCAGCTGTGTGCTCTCCAAGCCCTTGGGAATCAACGAGCTTCTTTGGTTTCAAGTCCCAGTTCTACCTTGTCATTTACGGGTTGTGTGATCAAGAGCAAGATTCCCTCACTGCCCTGGGCTACAGTTTCCTCATTCCTCAAGTTGGGCTGATAATATCACTATTATAACTACCACTTCTTGTAGTGCAGTAAGAATTCCTTTTAGCTTAGTTCAACAAATATTTTCTGAAGCTCACCTATGCCCAAGGCTTAGTGCTGGGTGCTGGAGAGACAGACACAAATAGATCAGTGCCACGTGTTTGAGGAGCTAATAAACTAGGGGACTAGCTAGGCTATGATCACACAAGTTAGCAGAGACTGAAGAGTACAAGGGAAGGAACACGGGTTAGGGCATTCCCGGAAGTCTTCTTGAAGGAGGTGAAATTTCCGTTGACTTTTAAATTTGTCAGAATCATCTTCCTTTAAAGTCAACGGTGAGCATTCATGGAATCAAAGTCCCACGTGGGATGTCTGTTACACATTATCAACTAGAGCTTTTCTTCTGTTTTAACCTTGTGGACCCCAGATCCATTACTATCTCCCTCTTACCTCCCAGACATTCCCCTGAGGGAACCAGGGAGCCTTGGGAAGCTGGTGAATTCGATCTGCTCAAGAAGAAACTTTGTGGCAGGCAGGTGGGAAAGGATGGGAGACACCCAGCTGACACAGATCACCTGGAGGCGTCCTGACCTGTCCCAGGAAAGCCTCAGTCAGCTCAAGACTGCTTCATTCCGGGCCGGGCACAGTGGCTTGTGCCTGTAAGCTTCAGCCTATGAAGTGGCCAGGGCTAGGGATCGTGGTTCGAGTCCCGGAACTAGCGAGACCTAGTTCCAAAAAAATAGCTGGCCATGGTGGCGCGCGCCTGTCATTCCAGCTATCCGGGAAGCTGAGGCTGGGGTTTGCTTGAGTCTGTGGTACCCTGGGCAATGAGAGCCTGCGGTTCCACAGGCAAAAATAGCGAGACCTAGTCTCAAAAAAAAAAAAAAAAAAAAAAGAAAAGAAAAAAAGACTGCTTCATTCCTTAGCCACAGAAGACCCCAAGAAGGAAGACCCTAAAGGCCTTCTCCAGGGCAGCTCCATCAAATATTGCTGCTCACGTCTTCAGGAATCTGTCTCTGTCTGAGTTGTTTTATAACTTTTTTCTGCTCTACCAAATTGTACATATTACTTGGAGAGCTTGTATTATCTGCCTCCCCTGGCATCATGACCGATGACCACAGGTGTACCTTGCACATGACCATGGTGTACCCCACCATCACCATGCATTCTGGAGCTCTGCCTCCCACTAAACTGTGGGTACTCTGCTAGCAGGTGCTACTTCCACATCAGTCTCTGTATCCTCAGCACAGAGGCCTCTGCTCAGTAAATGTTTGCTGAATTGAATTGAATTGAACTGAACAGGGCCCAGAATTTCCATCAATGATTTTGTTTTCCTGTCTTCGCCGGAAGCAGAGGGCATACTCTGCAAGGTAATTGCAGGACATGTACTAGACAAATTATTTATAAAAATAAATACTTTTATATAACTATATAAATTATATAAATATATTATATAATATATAATTTTTTATATTATAAAATATATTTTATAATATTTATAAAAATATTATAGAAATAAAAATGGTGACATATCCAGAGACTAGCTGTGGGAAACTTACCCTCTTTCCTGACACAGGGAGAAAAAGGAGGCAATGCAGAAATGGCAGGAGCTGCAGGCAGCAGGAGCCACCACACAGGAGCTATGGATGCAGGCACCAAACTGGGTGACCCATGGAGGTTGAGTCCCAACCTCTCTCCTCCCACCCAGCTCTTGCTGTTGTGTCTCATTGGTTGAACCCAAAGGAAGGACATAGATCCAAGGAGCCTGGTGAAACAAGCCACAGAAGTCAGTTTCCCTGGCACAGGGCAGGGTGAATAAAAGAAAAAAACAGATTTGAAGGGGAGTGAGGGAATACCCAACACAAGTAGCTTTTCCTAAGATAGGGTCCACCTTATGCTCAAATCAGAACTTCTGGAGCTCATTTCAAAAACAGTTTTTCAAGCCCTTGCCCAGACATCCTATATCAAGATATCTATGGACAGGCACTGGGAGGCAAGAGGCCTGGGACCACTTGAGTTCATGAGTTTGAGACTACCCCGGGCAACATAGCGAGACCTTGTCTTGAAAAAGCAGCCAGGCACAGTGGCAGGCATCTGTAGTCCCAGCTACCTGGGAGGCTGAGGCTGGGGATCACTTGAGTCCATGGGATCAGGGACTACCCTGAGCAACATAGTGAGACCTAGTTAAAAAAAAAAAGATATCTATGGATAGGTCTGTATTGAGTTTTCCGTGCCCTCGGGAAGCCCGCAAGGTGATTCTAAATATCACCTGAAGGATGTCTGGAAAGAACAGGGTGATGGGATGACTCGATGTAGTCCAGTTCATACTTTGAACCTGCAGAGTCACCTCACTGATGGGATCTGAGGATGTTGGTGCTCCATCTCTGACTTCTAAAGATCTGGAATACTTCACTTAGTCATCCATCCAACATCACTGAGCATGCACTACCACCCAGGCTTTGCAAGAGTTTTTGTGAACAAGGATAGTTCCTGCCAGAGATTCCCTAGGATGACCTCCAGACACCAGGTAGGGATTCTTCTGGGGCTCCAAATCTCATCCTGCCCGGTGCTTTTGTCATCACCAACTCATGCGGCAGACAAACTAACAAACTAAACCTATAGTTTCAACTGCCACCACAAACCTATGACACCTAAATACAGTCTCTCCTGAGTCTGGGTGTTCAGCTGCCTAAGAGACTAATACTCAATACACTGCAAGTTTTGCAATCCACATGGGACTAAGGGGACTCATCTTCCACCCCACCCTCTCCCTAGGGCTCCCTAACCCCAGGGAATGGTGCCATCATCCATCCTGTTATTTAATTGGAAAGCCAGAAAGCATTTGGGACATTCTCTCTTGCTCTACTCAATCCTAGGTCTTCTCATCAGCCTTTAACCTCCCATCCTTTCACTTCAGTAGGCTTCCACCAGCCCCTCAGGCTAACTTCACTTCTCCTCTTTACTACTGCAATGACCTAAAAAGCTTTCTTCTCCCTTGCCAAGTAATTGAAATTTGCACAATATGGACATGTTACCTCCTGCTTAAAATCTTTCATGTTCCCAGTAACCTCACGACCTAGCCCAGATTTCTGACTACAGGACATAGGGCCCTTCTTATCTGGCCGTACATAAGTTTCAACCTCATTTCGTACCATTTCCTGTTCACCCTCACCCCATTCACTCTTACAATTAACCTAGACATTTAAGTTCATATTACTTAGTCACCCTCTTCCTATAACATCCCTCCCATGTTCAATTCTTTCTTGCTTCCAAAACTTCTCAAGTGTCATGTCATCGTAGCCATGGAATCTTTTCTGGGATTTTTTTTTTTTTGAGACTAGGTCTTGTTATTTTGCCTGGGGTACTATAGACTCAAGTTGACTGGGGTACTGCAGACTCCAGCAATCCCCAGCCTCAGCCTCCCAGGAATCTGGGATTACAGGTACCCACCACAGCACCCAGCGGCTTTTTTGAGACCAGGTCTCACTATGTTGCCTTGGGTAGTCTCAGACCCAAGAACTCAAACGATCCCAAGCTTTTTGCCTTCCAGCGCTTGGACAACAGGCACGTGCCACTAAGGATAACCCAGCTATCCTTGGAATCTTTTCTGACCCACCAAATTGAATTAGTTTATCCTCTCCCTTAGCCTCTTATTCTCATTTCTCTGATAGATTTTATTTTACTTCCCTGGAATAGTCTAGTTGTTTCTTCTATTAGTTTGTGATCTCCATAAGAACAATTTGCTTTTATACCCCACTCACTGTAAGGGGGTCAGCAAAGAGGTAGATAATTAATACTGGTTTCCTGCATGGCAAGGACTCTTCCAAGATAGCATCTAGGGTAGATTGCTTCATTAAATTCACTGATTTTGATGGAGTTTCATCTGGTTTCAGAATGAATGAAGTGTACAGAGAATTACCCCATGTCCTGTGCTAGTACAATCAAGTGCAATCTCTCCCTTCAAGGACCTCGTGATCGTAGGGGAGATTGCCTTAGCAAGGCTCTTTCAAATTGTGGAACTCATACTCAAGTTTCTTAGGTGCTGATGTAAATGGCTAGCTCAAGACATTTCTCGCATGGAAAGGGTTTCCCCTATGGAAGTGCGGGTATATGAGAAGCCCCCTGAAAGTAACCCAGTCTCTCCAGAACAGCACCTCTGATGCAGAGATGTCAAATAGCTCTCATGAAGGACAGAAAATGGTCCATGTTCAATCAGCTGTTGCCCCATGTTGTGCTGTATGACAAACTACCCCCAAAGCAGTGTCGTATAACAGCAATCGTTTATTCGCAGCTTGGTTCACATTCTTCTCATTTCTCTGAAACCAAAGTCCTACCACAGGCAGACTTTTTATGACAGAAGCAGAAATGCAAGATGGACAGGATTGACGACACTAGCACATTTCAAACCTTTAATTGCATTATATCTGTGAATAGCCTATTGGCTCAAGCAAGTCACGTAGCCATGCCCAAAGTGGAGCCAGGAAAATCCCTCTACTTCTTGTGCAGGGAGCTGGCACTAGGTCATGTGGCCAGAAGCATAGTTTCAGGAAGGAGGGAAGAACTGGGGCCATAGCAGCCTACACCATCTACCATCCTCCCAGTTTTTCAGATTAGAGGTTATCTTAAAAGTAGATATTCATGACTCTATTCTTTGTCTCCTCACATATAGGCTCTGTCAAAGCAAGGCCTCCACTCTATATCTAGAACCTGGAACATTGGTGCTGATCAGTATTTGTTGAATGGATGGATGGATGGATGAATGGATGAATGAATGGATGAATGAATGAATGAATGAATGAATGTCTTTTGCTGCCTCCTCCTCACATTCTCACATCTTCAGAGTTGGTCTATGATGGGACATGTTTGTCACCTTGGAATAGGGTGCAGACTCAGGAGTCTGGACTTTATACTGCAGGCAGATGGTGGATGAACACTGTATATTTTCAGGCAGAGAAGTAACTTGCTGAAACCTGTGCTTTAGCAAGACTAACTTGCTGCCAAAATTCCAAGAAAAAAAAATGAAGGAAGCTGAGTGACCAATTGGGTGTTCAAATGAAAAGTAGAGGATGGAGCTTGGGAAGGATATGAGAAATACTGTATAATGCAGCAAACATGTTCCTAGTCAGCAAGAAAGAGGGGGTCTTGGGGCTTGGAGCCCAAGCTACTGGGTGAATGGTCAGTGCACAGGAACTGTCTCATGGGATAGATTTGACCTGTGACTTTGGGGCTTTATTGAGTATGAAGTGCTGGTGGGACATACAGCAGGAGATGTTTAGTGGGCATCCAACATTCAGATCTCCTTCTCATTCATATTTTATCTAGCCATTTATATAAATATTGAATTTAGGTGTAGCACCCACTTGTAAACCTTCTAAATCATCTAAACTTTTGGATAGCCCCACCAACTGAAAACCAGGCAAGCAGTTCATTGAGTTGTTTGGTTGCAAGCATCTCAGCATGTGGGTGGATGAGAAAAGGACAAGAATAGGTAGGAGAGAGAGAGAGAGAGAGAGAGAGAGAGAGAGAGAGAGAGAGAGAAAACCCCTGCTTGACATAAGCACCTCTCCTTCTCTGTAAGTTTAAACCCCTTAAAGGATAGCTCCTCACACTGACATCATCAACAAATATGTAAAATGAATCCCCTCTCTGCGCTACCCAGTGTTCTCAGGGTCAGACACAGGGGAATGAATAGGAAATATGTGCCTGCCCCTGAGATGGGGGGTAGAACAGGTGAGAGCTTACAGACTTGGACAAGTGCCACCAAGTGAGAAGGGACATAGTGAGTATTCAAAACAAGTACTGGTTAACTCTCTCTCTGACTAAAGAGTGGAAGACAGATACCAGTATTCAGGCAAGATCTGGGTAGAGCAGAATGGATATAATGTAGACTATTCAGGACAAAGGGCATAGCTTGAGGCAGAACTAGTTTCAGAGGTGGACCTGCTGACTGTGATAGAGCTTTGCAAGGATTGACAATGGGAATACAAGGGAAGGAAGTAGAGCGGTCAGGAGGAAGAGTGCCCAAGATATGCAGGCCTCTCCCACCATGCGCCAGCTTTGAACAGCAGACGAAAGGACTAGAAATGCATCTAGAGCTTCCTGTCCCTGAAACATTTTACAAAGCGATCCCAAAAGCCTAGCTCTCCCTCCTTTAGCAGAACAAGATCTCTCCTAATGAATCCTGATTGATTAAAGCTAGATCAAATACTTTAATTCTTTGTGTGGCATATTTTTGCATACAGATTTACAAATAATGCATAGGATGCTTTTCAGTTTCTCACGCCTTACGTTGCCTTCTGTAGTCCTCTCAGCCTTTGAGAAGCAAGTGTCACTGATAGCTAAAGAACAGATGAGGCATCTAGACTTAGAAGAGGACCCTGACCAACACTGTCACAGTCATCATGGAAACCTTGTTCAAGGTGTCTTAAGATGAGTGTGAGAACTAAGGAGGTATGTGTTCTCTGTCCTCTGGTAGCCTGAATGAGAACAGCACTTCTGGCAGCCAGAGGATTTTTGGAGAATTGAATTGGTTGGGCCAGGGGTTTCCAAGTCAAACACTCTCCAGTGGAGCGGCTGCAGCAGATTTACCCATGAGTCTTCCTTCCTTCCTTCCTTCCTTCCTTCCTTCCTTCCTTCCTTCCTTCCTTCCTTCCTTCCTTTCTTCCTTCCTTCCTTCCTTCCTTCCTTTTTTTGTTAGCTGTTACTGATTGATATATTAGTTTCAGGTCTATAACATAATGATTCACTACTTGTAAGTACTGAGAAATGAGCACCGCAGTAAGTCTTGCTAACATCCATTACCATTCATCGTCTCAAAAGATGTTTTTATACTACTAAAATGTATTTTTAGCAGTTTCTTAATAGTACAGATTCTCATTTTCCATCTGACAAACTTTCAAGATGAGTAGGACTGGGAATTACTATCATGTATCAGCTTCCCTGGTAATTCTAATCCATGGATGCTGGAAAATTGGCCCACTGGCTTCTTTGGGTTGCATGCATAACCTGAAGTCCTGGGGGTAAAAATGTATTCCCAGGCTGAATCCTCCTCATCACTCAGGTGGCCTAATAATCACGAGGTATCCTGGGTCCTGCTAAGTACCTACAATATCGGGGCCTGCAAGCTACATTTAAAAAGCTCCTATTGCCGGGCATGGTGGCACATGCCTGTGGTCCAAGCACTGGGAGGCAAGAGGCCTGGGATCACTTGAGTTTGTGGGTTCAAGACTCCCCCAGGCAACATAGCAAGACCTGGTCTCTAAAAAGCAGCTAGGTGCAGTGGCGAGCACCTGTAATCCAGCTACCTGGGAGGCCGAGACTGGGGATCACTTGAGTCTGTGGGATTGGGACTACCCTGGACAACAGGGCAAGACCTAGTCTCAAAAAAAAAGAAAAAAGAAAAAAGAAAAGCTCCAATTGCCCTTTTTCCTCTTCCAGGGACATGGTCCAGGGTTTGATATACCATCATAGGCTCTCCTACAACATTAGGCTGTCCTGGCAATAGAATTGTTTAACTTTATACCAAGAAAGTTGGGAAGATCTTATACCAAGATCTGCATGTGGTGTGTGCCCAGGCTGACGCAGAGGAGTGTATGCTGTGAACCTAAGGTTCTTAGGCTGTCCAAAACAAAAAAAAAAAAACATGTCAGCCGGGCCTATGGCGGCTCCATGTGTGCTAAATGTGTCCAGGACAGGATCAAGTGGACTTTTCTTATCGAGGAGCAGAAAATCGCCGTGAAGGTGTTAAAGGCAGAAGCATAGAGTCAGAAAGCTAAATAAAAGATGAAGCACTTCTGAGTAATAAAGAATAAAAATAAATAATAAAAATAAAAAGTTCCTATTGACTTATGATTTTTTATTTTTTATTTTTTTTGAGACTAGGGCTCACTATTTTTGCCCATGGAACCACAGACTCAAGCAATCCCCAGCCTCAGCTTCTGAGGTAGCTGGGATTACAGGCGTGCGTGACCACACCCAACTATTTTTGGGGGGGACTAGGTCTCACAGAGTTGCCCTGGGCAGGTCTCAAACCACAATCCCCAGTCCCAGCCGTGATCCCATAGGCTGTCGCTTACAGGCCCACACCCCCATGCCTGGTTTTGACTTATGATTCTCTCAAGATCCTGCTAAGGGGCAGACATGAGTCCAGGCTTGGGGGTGTTGACGATGAGCACAATACTGGCATTTTGACTCAGCATTCTGGAGCTTGACAGGACATAGGGTAGCTGTCAAATAATGTTGTAAAACAATGTAGGGATCAATATGGAAGATGGAAATCTCAGAGAGTTCCAGAACATACTCTGCTGGATGTAGACGAGTCAGGAAGAAAGTCAGTGTGGAAATGGCAGGACACAAGGCGGAGGCCTCATGCCTGCTGTGACTGCCCCAGTTAGCTATTGCTGGTAGGAAGCCACTCCTAACACTTACTGGTTGAAAGGACGGTTTTAATTTCTTATGACTGACTGTGTTCCTTGAGTGGTTCTTCTACTGGTCCCTCCTGGTTTCAGCTGACACAAACCTGGCACCACAGGGCCTCTCTCTCCCTGGAGTCATTGTTCCCAATCTTCTTAGTGGCAGGGTGGATAGCTTTACAGTTTCGAGAGGCCCAACCTCGATGGGCAAGTGCCTATTACCTATCGACTAGAGTCATGTTCATTGATTTTCCATTGACCAAATCAAGTCACTTCAGCAGCCTCAGCTTGGGAGGAGATGTGACATACGGGCATGTGGCACCAGGAAGCCACTCTGTGGGGGTCATTAGTATGATATTTGACCATGGTTACTCCGGCTGTCTCTGGATCTTGGGATTTTTTTGTGTGTTTTCTCGAATATTCCTTGTGCTCTGTAGTTCAGACTCCTGTCTGAAGGAATCCACTCGATTTTGCTGAGCATATCCATAGCTCATAGGCTTCCAACTCATGGGTAACCTTGGACTCACCAAGATGGCCAGCAGAGCTGTTGTAAAGGAGGTGAGAAGGAGGCTATAAGTATCTTACATACATAGTTTACAATAAAGTTTCTGTAGATGGGTCATGAAATTGCTGTATCAGTCACATGGATATAACAATACCCTCCCATACAATTACCTGGGGACAAAGTTGAAGTTTTGTTTTTGCTATTGGCTACCTAGATTTATAAGCATATATATAGGAATTTGTAAGCATTTGTATAAGAATTTGTAAGCCTAGATTTATAAGCATATATATAGGAATATATATAGGAATAAAATGTTTCCATTTTATTTCTGAAGTACTATGTGTATGCTGTAGCTGCTTTGAAATACACAAAGAAGAAAATAAAAATCATCAGTAGATATAAACTGAATATGTTTGAACCCCCAAAATTCATGCTGAAACTTAATCCCCAGAGCAATAATATTTGGAGGTGGGAATTTGGGGGGCATGATTAGGTCCATTTAGGTAGATTTAATGGAACTTGTACCCTTATAAAAGAGACCCCAGAGAGATCCCTCATGTCTACTGCCATGTGAGGACACAGTGAAAAGAAAGCTCTCTGTGGATCTAGAAGCACATATCACAAATCACAGATCACAAATCACAAATCTGCAGGCAGGCACTTTGATCTTGAAATTCCATTCTCCCAAAATTATGAGACATAAATAGTTGTAGACAAGCCATTCAGTCTGTAGTATTTTGTTATAGTAGCTGAACAGACCAACACAACAGTCATGTCACTATTTATTAATAAATACTCACATTTTCAGTTTACTTTTCTTACAAGCTTATTTGTGCATAAATGTGCTTTTCTTCATGAAGTTATACTGAGAATACAGGTTTATGTCTTCCACTCCTCCTCTAAACCATATGACTGGTATTTCCCCATGCCATTATAAATTCTTTGTAAAATAACTCTGAATAATGTAATAAATCATTAACAGTGCTAAAAAAAGACCCCAATTCTGTTCATAAATCTTTATCTGCATTTGGATTTATCCTTTGAAAACCCAGACCCATATATTTTCCCTACATAGCACAGTTTCAAGATTACTTCAGTGTTTCTTAGCAAATAACTAAAGAGGGATTTTTCCTCCTGAATGGGATGGATGCTTTCCACAGCTTCACATGCCAAGGCTGGCTTACAGAATGGGCCCATTTCCTCCTGCTTGACAGTCCTCATCCATCCCCATTTCCATGTGGGTGCACAGGACAGCCAGACTGGGTTGACTTTTCAGTGACTTTACCAGAACTAGAGACAGAACTGTACATGTTCCCACGGTTACCTCTTTATCCACACCATGGAAAACTGACTTTTTTTCCATAACTGGCACAGGCTATGTTTGGGTCAGGAACCCAACATTAACTCCAAAGACTGACCTCAACCCAGGGAACTTGAGAAGAAACTAGATAACACTGTTGGGAAATTGTTCTCTTGTGTGAATTGGCATTTGAAATATGGACTAGTATTATGTAAAAAAATTTTATGGCACTGAATTTGTGTAATGGAAAATAATACTGACCTTAGTAAATAAAGAGACTTGGCCTGACTTGGGCATATCAGTGAGACCATCCAATTTCAGCTAATTTTCTCACTCATCACACTCTTAGATTCTCCAGATTCTACATCGGCTCTTGGCATAAGTATAAATGATGTGAGACAGCTCACAGTTGGGATAGCAGACTTACTTGTATGTAATGTGTTAAGTGTGAATCTTGTGGGATTCAAACACAGAAGGCTCCTTGAGTCTGCCGATGCAGTCTGGTTTCTCAGACTGAACAAGACTGAGAAAGATGAAGGCTCCTCAATGCATTTACCCTGTAAGGTGAAGATATCATCAAAAGGCACTAACAAAACTGGGGGCAGCTTCCTATCACTGAGTCTGTACTGACTCTAGATTGAAATGGAATGGAAACCATGAAACGCCAAGTGGATTAGAGCCTTCTTTATTCTGGGTAATGTCCACAATGGGTGTTACTCACCCTATTATTCCTTGTCTTCTGTCTAAAGATGGAGATCATGGGCCCTGCCTCTGTTACTCACTCAGCAACATGGGTAGAAATAAAGGGACCTATATAGAACTATATAGACCTTCTGCCAGTACAACTGGGTGACTCCTGGGTGTGGAGAGGCCGAGGCAATGTCCTAACTCTAATTGTTTCACATAGAAACTGAGAGTGTATAAGGAGATCTCATCATAAATGAATTATACCAATGAATATGAAAATCAACTGTTTGGGACACTAATGATCACATTTCTCTACATCTATCTGTAACTTTTATTCATCTGTCTATTGGTCAATTAATTATCAAGCTTGTGCTATTAGTCAATTAATTACCAACCCTGCAAGTAAAAGTCTGGGAAGACTTTAGATACAACATAACTCTTCTTGCTTATTGCAGAAAAGCAAACAATGTTTCAGAAGGTATTCAAAGCCTTCTGCATACCTTGCTCAAGAATAGTAGACACAGTCAATTGTCATCTCAAAATCATTTTCTCCACTCAAAGGATTTTCCAAGGTTCTTCCAAAAAAGGAACAAATATATTAATAACTAACTGCAAGTCAAATGAGATAAGAAGTGTAAAAACAGTCCCAAACACCATAGGATGTAGGCATTAGAGAGCTCATCACTGGTTGGGATAATGCAGGAAGAGGAAGCTTGTAAAATGTATCTTCAAAGAGAAAGGCTTTGAACAGGGAGAGATGGTAGGATGAGTTGTTTCAGGAGGTTGATATGGATAGTCTTCATCTGCAAGGAGAAGCAAGAAAGGTGTGTACCAGCAGTGGGATGTCAAGGCTGGGCAAGATGATGGCTTTAAAGATGAAACTGAGAGAAACTTAAGAAACTGAAGAAATGGTGAGGGGGTAATGTTTTTGGCTACAATTGCTGATTTGCTTCACCCTTGAAGAGGAAGTATAGGATGAAGAAGAACAGTAGGGGTGTAGGCTGTTAGTGGCAGCTTCAAGAAGCATCCAAGTGCTTCTTACACATCTTGGCAGGAAATCATATGACCCTGGTCACCCCGAACCCTGTAGGTCTTAGAACTCTGCTGCCCCTGGCTGAACACAGATCCTTTGAACTTCACATGTGACTCATGTTTACAGAGACATAGCTGGACAGCTTGTTTGGACAGTCATGTAGTGACTGTGTGACCATGGAAAAAATGAGAAAGACATCCTAGCAGGACGCCAGGGCGCAGTTGAGGAAATCCTGTGGTGTGTCATCCATGCAGCACTAGAAGGTCAACGGAGCACTGGGCAGACTGAACGGTGTCCCCTACTCTTGAAATGTCATCAGGGCTTGAGAGTACAATTTTCTCCTGGACCCAGATCACGTTTCCAGCGTCTCGGGGAGGGAGTGATCAGCCAAGCTAGGACAGGTTTCAGATGGCCACCTTTACATGGCTGTAACTTCCAGCAGAGGCCTGGGTAGTTGGTGCTCTCCATTTTACTTCTCTGGCCATTTTGTTGTCAGGTGTGTCAGGAAAGCTTCATTCTTGGTCTCAAGGTCACTGAAATCATGTTTCTTTCTTTTTTATCCTCACCCAAAGCTCTTTTATCTCTTCCATCCTCCAGCCACATGCATTTCCATTAAAAGTAAGAGTTCTTGACCTATGACTATTTCTTTCCAGCAAGCTACTCTTTAGCATGAGTTGTGACCTTTGATCACAGTTAAAGCCTGAACTTGTCAAATCACCTGGGTTTTCCGCTTGGTCAGCAAAATTTAGGAGAGCCAATATGTAAAACAAAGTATTTTTAAATGTTATGCATAGATCATTTTTCTCTGAAGACAACGTGTTTGTAAATAGGTTATGTTGAGTAATAGATAATTCAGAAGAGATGAAAAGATTTATGGCAAAGAGTAAATGCCTGTCATTACCCCACCCCCATTTGTCCAGCTCCTCTTTAGAAGGTAATGACCTTCCCGGTTTCAGTTTTTTGTGTACTCCACACACTTCAGTGTGTTTATTTTAAAGTCTACTCCACCCAGCAAACATCACTACCAAGATGACTACCACTATCAGCACCTTGCCTTCAGTCACATGACTAGCTTGTCTGTGGTCTCAGGAAAGCATGGTCAGATGGATGGAGTTAGCCACAGCCACATTCAGAGCAGAGAACCTAATGTCTCTCTATCAGGAGTCTATATCTGTATATTTGCATCAGTATTCAGGAAATCATGATCCTCTCTTTCCATCTCCTACCCCTCTCCTTGTGTCCCTTCAATTAGTTTACTCCTATGTTCTTTAAGGTCTAAGAACCCCCAGATTACTTAATGTTTTTCTATTCTTTCCATTTCTATGGTGATATCTAAAATATCTGTATAATTGAAATTATTGGGCATGATTTCTGTTACCTTACAAAGATCTGTATTTATCATCAAGTCATCAAGCAACGATCTGAAGAGTCAACACTTAGCTTCTAATGTGTTGCCAAGGCCCTTGGGCAGCCATTATGTTGGCTTGACTTCAATCTTCTTGAAGTTGGTGCTCTGGTCTTCAGACCCATCATTCAAGTATCAGTGATACCCATGTCTTGGTAAAATTTCCATCCCTTTAGTTTATACCAGATTATGCATTTTTTAAATTGTTACACTTTTTTTTATTATTGAGATAACTTTGGTTTATAATACTACAGATATGATTTAGAGAAATCAGATCACACTAAGACTATATTCTTGGTGCAGATACATAGGACAGAAGCTCTAAAAAGTCATTGTGCATAACGTTCTTATAGTACATTGTGAAATGCAGACTCTTGAGTCCCTCAACCCAGGAGTCCTGAGGCCTGGAGTCTGACAGAAATCCTTCCCCAAAGGTAATTTTGATATGTAGCTCCTATATCCCACTATGAGAAATGCTGTCTTCAATAGTGTTCCTCATTCTCCCTAGAATCTTCCATTTACTGATTACTGAGTATTTATTTCCTTTATCATGGCTGGGGTTTCAAAGTCATGACCTCTATATGACTATTCTACATTGCTAAGGTGTTTACCTAGCTCTCCTGTTTCTAGCACATGAACCTGGAAGGTGTGGTTGAGTTGGGAGACGTGAGGAATCCATTCTTCCTGGTTTTGTAAGATGATACTACCCCTTTTAGGAAAGGCCATTGCTTAAATACCATCAGCTGAAATTCAAGGTGCCAACTTCCATTCACTGTATTTCTCATTGTTTCTCTTTTCTTCTAAAACCACAACTTTCTGTTGTTGAAAGCATCCTCCAATATTTAGAGTTGCCAGAGCAGGATCTCAATGTCCCATAACTTACATTTTTAATTTATGTGTGACAGCAACTCCCTGTGGTTGGCTAGTGGGTCTATTGTAATCCTCTTTTTTTTTTTTTTGAGACTAGGTCTAACTATGTTGCCTGGGGTAGTCCTGATCCTGCAGATTCAAGCGTTCCTCAGCCTCAGCCTCCCAGGTAGCTGGGATTACAGGTGGCTGCCACCACACCCGGCTGCTTTTTAGAAAACCAGGTCTCGCTATGTTGCTGGGGGTAGTCCCGATCCTGTGAACTCAAGAGATCCTTGTCTCTTGCCTCCCAAAACTTGGACTGTAGGCATGCACCACCATGCCTAGCTTCTATTGTAATCCTTTTGGAACTTTTGCGTAACTATAATGTGTGCAGTAATTCCAAGTATCCATGATGGTCCACTTAAGTGTTCTTATTGGTCTGAGGACCCTCTAAGATCATTGTTAGATGCTATCTTTCCATTTTTATGATTCTATTAAAATATATGTATAATCAGATTATCTGGCTGATCAGATTATCTGGCTGATTATATATCCTTTATAATGGAGAATTGTTGCATGATTTCTGTTCTCTTACTCAAACCTATGTTTACTGTCAAGACAGTGCCACCCTCTAAAGAGTCAGCATTTAAGCCGGGTATGGTGGCGCATGCCTGTAAGCTTCAGCCTATGAAACGGCTGGGGTTAGGGAATCACGGTTCAAGTCCTGCTCAGAGCAACACAGCGAGACCTAGTCTCAAAAAATAGCTGAGCGTGATAGCACATGCCTGTAATCCCAGCTACCTGGGAAGTTGAGGCTGGGGATTGCTTGAGTCTGTGGTACCCCAGGCAACGTGAGCCTGTGTTTCTATGGGCAAAAATAGCGAGATCTAGTCTCAAAAAAAAAGAGTCAGCACTTAACTTTTGATGTGTTGACAAGCCCCTTGGGCAGCCAATATGTTGACCTGGACTCTGTCTAGCCAGACTGAAAGGCTGAGTTCCTTCCTGGGCTGATAATGAGAGAGCCCTTGGGTTCTGGGCCCTGGTACCTCTTTGATTTCATATCCTGTAGCTATCTCCTTTACCCCCCTTCCCCCAGCCTCCTAACTCTAGATATGCTAACTTAAAGGGCCTCATACTGGCTATTCCCTACCCAGAAGATTCTTTCCCCAGATATTTGCATAAATAACCAACTCAAGGCCTTCCGGTCTTAACTGTTTACTTAAGTGATTAGATGTCTCAATCCTATTTAAAATGATAACTCCTCCCCACTCCACCTCCATCACTCTCCCATTCGCCCTTACCCTGCTCTCTTAATATACAATTCACTTATTTTTAATGCTTATTGTTCATTGTCTGGCACACCCAATTTCAATACATGCCCAAGAGAGCAGATTGCTGTTTGCTTGGCTCACTGATATAATCCAAACAATTAGAGCAGAGTTGTACACACAGTAGGTGCTTAATGAATATTTGATGAACGAATGGATTGTATTCACTTAATCTCTACTCTTGTACTCATGCTAAATTTGTTCATCAATTTAATATTAGTACACAAAATTCTTCTTTTACCAATGATAATGTACCATGGGAAGATACTTTCAGTGACTAAAACTTTAGCCTTAAAATAGTTTTGTTTCTCGAATGAATCCAAGTGTTCCAAGAATATAGTCTAAGGGGATCAGGGGCTCCAATGTGGACTAATACTTCTGGAGCAGGCTCCGCCTTGATGACTGATCATTCCCTCCTCTCTCTCCCTCTGGGACCAGAAACAGACTTACTGTCACCATCTGCCACCCTGGACAGGCAGAGCCATCACCCTCCATGAAAGGAACTGCTGACATTTTTATATAATTCCAGAGTAACCATGTTCCCTTCCTTTAGATTATTTTCTTTGGCTTACCAACTTTAAAGTTTGTTTCATTTTTTCCTGATAATAAAAGAAATATACCATAAAATAAGATTTAAGGGACTAAAAGTATATGGAGAGAAATAGATACTCAAAGATCTGAAAATCTCCTGATTTGTAAAAGACAATTTCTGCATCTTGTTTCTCTGCCTGGAAATGCAATAAGCAAACACAGTCAGTGTTAACATTTTGGGCAGTTTTATTTAGTCTTTTTTTTCCCCTCATGTATGTATTAAGTTGAAATCTAAAAAGTTGCTAATGTTCAACCTTTTGTACCTACAAAATATCAACATGACATGGCAGAATCTGGAATTCACACCACTGAAATCACACTATACATATGATTTTATATCACATTCTTTTCACTCTTTATAACAGCACTACTTGCCCATGTATTTATGAAGACTTGGGCCTTTCTTGAGCTTGCATTAACAGCACAAATAATTGATGAGCATTATCATCTCAGTTGGAAGCCCTTCCCTGTAAATCATTGAAACAGTCCCATGATGCCCAGACTTCCTGAGTCTTGATGTGACTGACAATCCTTAGCGATTCTTCCAGGAAACTCCTATAAATGCCCTAGCCAATTGCCTGTGTGCAGTGTATGGCACCAGATTTTCTGCCCAAATGGCAGCTTCTGGGAATGCTGCTAATAATTATGTTCAGAAGCTTGTATCTCCTGTTCCTCTTAAGTTGTATGAATCTGGTCCATTACCAAGGATGTATATTTGGTTGGAGGTATGTTTTCTCTCTAAGGCGGATCTGTGATTTTCTTTGGCATTTTCTGTTTATTGTTAGAGGTTTGTGGGCTTCTGGGCCAGGTAAAATCTATCAGCACTGCTAAGAAAGAGCTTCCCTCCTGCTCCCAGCAGTAGGAGACCCCTTATTTTCTCTTGGCAAACAACATCAAGACTTTCAGCTCTTTTTCATTGCAGCGAGGTGTTGAGTGAGTTGCCTAAGATCTGGTACAGCTGTATTCCTGACTGGGCTTCTGTTTGTTGCAGATTCGGTTGGGTTCAACCACAAACTGAGAAGATGGTGTCCATGCAAGTGCATCATTTGCACAAAATCAGTGAGTTTGTGATATAAGATCAATTATCCTTGCTCATAATAACATTTTGCCACTTTAGGTACAATGATTTAAAAAAGGTCAGATTTTTAACATTTTTAGTCCAAGAACAAAACAACAGGAGACCAAATGTTTAGACCAAATGTGTAGACTGCAAACACATCTGAGGTTAGCAAATGTAAGGCAAAATTGGGGAAAAAAATGTTTTATGATCAATACATGGTAAGTTACCACACAGAGGTGGTGTATTCTCAAGCATTATGGCCTGGCTTGAAGCCAGAGTCATTTATGTTCAGTCCTCACATTCTCTCTTACTAATTGTGTGTATCTTCTAAACTGTTTCCTCTTCTGTAAAAACTAAGCTAAAAACCCCACTTAGTCAAATGACTGCAAGAATTAAAGATGGAGTTGGGATGGGGAAAAAAGAATTAAAAGATGGAATAAGATGTTGATCACACTTGAACTTGATAATAGTAGTGATTATTGCTATTTTATTAGACTTAGACAAAACTTCAAGAACTTTTAATTGATCATTGTATTTGTTTGTTATTGCAATCACAACATTCTGACACTAATAAACTTAAAAAGAAAAACCAATCTGACTACACCATAAATCAGATGATGTTTGCTTCCCATGGTGAATGTATAGATATAATTTTCACACAATGTAAAGTTTTCTCCACTTAAAATTGTTCTGTAAGATTTCCCCTGCTGCAACATGATCTAAAATGTAAGCTAAGTATTATTTTTGCCAAATATGCCATAATCTAATTAATCATCCTCTACTTTTGGACATTGGTTCCAATGGGGGGGGGGCAGTTCTTTTTCTGTTATGGTGGCTTGGAAGACACAATTTTTCAAATATCTAGTTCTTTCCCCTTAGGTGTGTAGATGGTGTTAGTTTGAATTTAAGAACAGGATTTAAGCTAATGACTGTTTACTGTGGTGAATAAAAGGGGTTTCAGTTTAGTATCTAGTGGACAGCAAATTGAGACAGCAGCAGGAATTCACATGTTAACCTTGGCTTCCTCATCTCAACACTGGTAAACTGGTATGAGGATGACGAATAATTGAAATAGGCACTAAAGAAATGGTCCTTTAAAGTGGATTAAATAGCTGCCCATCCTTAACTTCATTCAGTTGTCACAGGCGGCCCAGCTGGAGGCAATTGATTGTTCATATTGAGGCACAGAGAGGGTGAGGAGCTTGCCTCAGATCACACAGCGGCTGCAAGAAGACAAAGAACGCCTTTCAGGGACCCAGTTTTCCCACTGGGTTATGAAAAAAATTGCCTCCGTGGCCTTCTAAGAGAGGATGGGAATAGAGAAAAGCTGGGGCTCAGCGGGATTCTGCCCCAGGCATCGCCAGCCGGGCGCAGAAAGCTCCTCCTCTCCGGCGTTTGAGTTCTCCTGGCCTACTTCGAGCATGCCCAGTGAGCTCTCCCCCCCCCCCTCGCCCCGTCACAGCGCCCCCGTCCAAATGGTGCTGGGAAGGCGCAGAGCCTCCAGGTTTTGCCGGCGACCGGAGGGCGGGGCGGGGCGCGGGGCGCGGGGCGGGTCCGGTCCCTGGGACTCCCAGGCTCCGTCGGAATTCCCCGGACGCGACGCTCGGGCGGCGCCCGCAGAGGTGGAGCAACCTAGCGATGTGCGACGTACCAAGAACCTAAGCTTGATACCAGGCACTACTGAGGCCACCGAATAGCCGACCAGGCCACCTAAGACATTGAGTACCCTGGGGCGGTCAGGACACCTCTCCATTTCTTCATTCATATTTTCACTCAACAACTAGATGTTGCACACCTACTGCGTGCCAGGCATTACTGCAGGAGCTGGGACACCTGCAGTCCCCGAGCTGACATTCCGGAGGTGAAAACACAATTAAGAAAAAAGCAAAGCAAAGGCAAAAATCGCTTATCGACCTCGTTTTCTGCTACTTCGCCTGCCTTGCCCTTTCCCACCCAGTTCCCAAGGAGCCTCAGGGTCTCCTTGCATTGGCTGTTGCAGCTCCCCTTCGCACTGTGTCTCTGTAACTAAGTTGCCCAGGTCTCTCAGTCTTGAGCTCAGTTTGACCGCATCGGTGCAAGTACCGCCAAGTCCCCAGAACTGACCGTCTTACACAATAGAATTTATTGGTTATGTTTATTTTCTGTTGCCTGCATCTCTTCCCCCTAACATTATCAGGGGACAGGACTTTTGTCTACTCCTATTTGAACCAGAGTTGGTGATGAATAATTATTTGTTGAATCGGTTAATGGACAGTAATAACTGAAGAAAATACAATGAGGACATGGAGAGTGTCCAAGGCAGCGAATAAATTGACTGGCCAAGAAAGGCCTCTGAGAAGGGGGAAATGTACAACGAGAAGGTGCCAGTCACGTGAAAAGCTGGCAAAGGCGTCCCACACAGCGGGTAAGGTGTATGCTAATGTCCTTCGGTTGGTTAAGTTCTGAGTGTCCGATGGACAGACAAAAAGCTGCTTGTTGAGATGCCGAAAGCCAGATCTGAGACAAGGGGGAAGAAGCAAGCGGGGGGAGGGGGGGTACAGGTCAGGTAGGGGCCCCATTAATCTTAGGGAAAAGGTTTAACCCGGGAAGCTTATTAGTGCAACCGCGTGAGCACTGGACCTGGAGTCAGCAGAACCACCACTCAACCAGACCGCTGTTCAAGATTCCTCATTGCAAAGATTAGCTGAGCAGACTGCTTGACGTTCCCACACGTGAAATCGGTAATGGCTGGGTACACAGTAGGTGCCCAATAAACGCTATGGAACGAATGCCTGCGTGCATGCGCGAGCGGGCTCCCGGCGGCCCGGAACGTGGCAGGAGAGTCGCGGTGACCCCGAGAGGCGCGTCCGGGCGCGCCAGTGCCCCCGCAGGGGGTAAGGGGTGCCCCGCAGGGAGGCCCAGGCTCCCGCCCCCCACCCGGCGCGCGGGCCCGTCGCGGCCAGCCCGGCCGGCGGGAGCCGCCCGCGGGCGGCACTGGGCATGCTCAGACGGCGGCCAGGTCGCGCCGCGAGCGAGCTTCCGCGCCGCCCGCACGCGCGACCTACCTGGGCGCCCCGCGCCCCCGGATGCTGCAGGTACGGGCCGGCGTGGTCCTAGCGGGCTCGGGACAGGACGCGCGGCGACCGGGGGCCTAGGTCGCGTTCGGAGGCGCCCCACCCCCACCCGTCCCCCGGAGCGCGGCGAACGCGCGGGCGGGCTGGCGGACTCGGCGGCCTCGGGGTCCCGGCGCCACGTCGGGGCGGGGAGGGGGCACCCCGGCCGTGCACACCTGGCGGGGCCCGGGCCGTGGGGGTGCCGGCGGGCCCGGGTGGGGCTGGGTCCCGGGCGGCGGGCTGGGTCCTGGGCGGCTGACTGGGACGCGGCGGCGGGGGAGCGTGGGCGTGTGCTCCGACCGGGGCAGGGCAGGCGCGACCCGTGGAGCCTGCACGGCCGGCGACCCGGAGGGCCCCGCGCCGCCGCGACCCCGGCTGGGGCCCGAGGGGGCGCACGACTCGCGGGGAGCAAGCCTAGCGCGGCAGCCAGACCTTCTCGGCTCCCAGGGCGAATCCGCCTCTCGGCTTTCAAAGATGGCATTTCCTGGGCCTGGCACTAACTCCAGCGCCCATAAATCCTCCCCGTTCCGCGGGCGATCGGGAATGGATTTATCAGGTATCCGCGGTGAGACAGCTGCAGTGGGGAGTGTGTGTGTGAGAGCGCCCAGCTCCCAGGAAATTCCCATTTTCAACACCTTAAACTTATTGAGAAGTTGTGGTTGCCTTAAAAATTCATGGGAAGTTGAGACAACTTGACACCTGGGTTTTCCGAGGTGGTGGAAAGAGCTTGTGACTTGGAAACTGGAGCCCTCCGTTGAAGTGGGGCTCCCCCTGGGCCAGCTGGTGACCTTGGGCAAGTTGTTTAACCTGTCTGATCCTCAATTTCCTCCCCAGCAAACAGCCGGCAATAATGCCCACCTCACTGGGTTGTTGGGTGGATTAAGTGGGATAAATTATGTGGAGGTGTTTGGCACCGTGCCCGGCACAAAGCAGGCGAGCAGTTGGCAGTGATGAGAATTTAATTCGTTTAGAGACCCTCGTGGCTCCCATTTCGTGGGGGAAATTAGAATTACCAAAGCATCTTTAGGGCCTAGTGACATACTGACAGGCCCTGTCTTTGTGCCCAGGACTTCTGTAGCCAAGGACTTTGGAAAAACAATTTAGCCAAATTGTAATAGGAGAGCATCTTCTTTACAAGCAGTTTTATACATTCAGAAATTCCAGAAGTTGCAGTTCTGCTTTACTTACAAAAGAGCTCTTTTGCAAGATGATCCATCTTGCAAATGTTTAAGCAGATGATGCGAGGAAGTAAAGCCTGCTTGGGAAGGTTTCTGTTCTTAAAAGCTCCCAAACCCAACTTCCAGTGATGCTTCAGAGCAGTTGGCACTGCTAACATGTGTGGGTCCATAATTCTTTGTTGTGGAGCTGGTCCTGTGCTTTGTAGGTTGTTTGGCCCCATCCCTAGTCTCTCTGCAGAAGATTCCAGTAGCAATACTCCCCCCCCCCTTTTTTTTTTTTTTTTTTGTTTAACCAAAAATGCCTCCAGACATCTGAATAGCTCCAGGGTGGGGGTGGGGATAAAATATCCCTCTACCCTTTTAGAACTGCCTGAGTTGTTGGAGAATTTCCTCTTAAGTCTTTACTGTAATAGCTAAGCTTTGAAAAGTCTTAGAGCTCTGCCTGGAGTGGATCCACATGTATTGAAGCATTTAAATTTTACAACTACCTGGTGAAGACCAGTGTTATTCCCACTTTACTGAAGAGGAAATTGAGGCTTTGAGCTGCAGATCACACAGTACTGTGGTAGAGCTGGGGTGTAACTTGAGTCTTCTGGTTCCGCCGGCAGGTCTGTTTCTCTTGCATCAAGCTGCATTTTATTGTACGGAAACTTTCAAATAGATGACTTTCTTGGTGATTAAATCAAGATGTAAAATAGATGGAGGCTGGAAACCTTCCTGAGACTGACTAGTTGAAAATTAACAACTATGAGCTATTATCTGACAGAGAGTAGGTTGTTCTAGTTAAATATTCTAGTTTATAGTGAGCGCCCATAAATCCCACATACGGTTAATGGAATACTAATTTGCAGAGAATTAGAGTCGAATAAAATATGCCTAATACTCTATTGATCCTGAGTTGTCTCTGGTGATTTGCTGTCTCCTAAACTGACTCCTGTATGCAAATTAGACATTAGCTGAGGAATGTAAAAAGGTCGAATTGCTGAAGGATTTGGAGTGGCCAAGCTGTGCCTTTCAGGAAGCATTTCTTGAGCTGCTTCTATATGTCTGGGGTGGTGTCGGGTGGGAGTGCAGAGTAAGCCAGTTAAACCAGGGTGCCTGGTGGAACTTCCTTGCAGGAAGAGGACAACTTCTTATCAAGCCAGGCACGTGTAGTCAAGTACTCAGGGACAGCTTGGGATTGAAGAAAGAACTCAGCTCTGAGCGCCCCCTCTTACACATTTTATCATAGAAAAGCTATTCTGATGGTTTCTAACATTCTCATTACAGTATAAGGAACATACTCTGTAATGATCTTATGACTATAAATTCAGGTTCCAAGCTAGTAAGTGGTGGTAGGGGTTTGAGACCACAGGGCTTGACTGAACTAGGAGATTTTACATTCTTTGTTGAATTTCAGTGTCATACCCTACTCCCATGCAGCTGGCAATGGCAGTGTGGGGCCAGAACAAGAGGTTCAGACACTATGGGGATTTGTTTTCGGGATGCTCATATCCCAGCAGAGTGGCTCAGCTTTAGAGACTGGAAGGAACTGGAAGATCTCACCCCTACTGTCAGGATTTATGGCAGATCTAGAGAGGACCTCCAATTTGTGGTCCCTTCCCTCTCTATCTCAGAGGTGGCAGTGACCATTGTGTCAGCACTCATCTTCATTCCACCAGACAGTTCCTGGAAAACGAGTTCCTCCTCGTGTCTTCCCAGGGTCTGTTGCAGGGGCTGGAATGCCGGAGGCACTCTGCACTTACCCTGGCGTTGACAGGCTGGTGACTGCAGGGCAACCTGCTGGGGTTGCTTCCCAAGCCTAGGTAGGCTCTTCTTACCGAGTCTGATGGGGCAGAAGAGGACCAGTCCGTGTCCACACTGCCCCTGTCTGGGTCCTGGCGACTGCAGGCTCTGATCTCACAGGTGTCTCCTTTCATCTGCCTGAGGGGGAACAAAGGGGAGTGACTCCAAGGCCCCTGGCTGAAATCTGATCTGGTCATGGGTTGGGAGACTCAGCTCTTGCATCTGCATAGCTCTGCTTAAGTGTGTGCACCTGAAGTCGCCTCTGCCTTCAAGTTAAGATTAGCATTGAACACAAATTTATTTGCAAAGTTAGACTTTTATTGGGCCTAGAGTATCTCTGGGCCTAGGGCTCCAGGGACAAAAGCCCAACACTGCCTTGGAAGAATTCATAGTAGAATTGGAACACTGCCTGCCTATGTAGCTATCAGTCCATCAGTCATCTATCTACAGCTTTAAAATCAGATAAATCTAGATGCAGGAGAGGGCTAGTGGAGGCAGGCATTCATTCTGATGGGCATCAGAGACACCATAGGGAGTTCATGGTATTTGCATGCAGCCTTAAAGGTAGAAAAAGTTGGCATTCAGGAGGCAGAAGGAAAAGCAGAAGCCAAAACTCAGCGATGTGAAGAGGTCTCATGTTTTAGGAGTAGGGCTTTACCCAGTTCAGCCTTTGAGCTGGACCTACCTCATTCTCTACAGAAGGGCTCAGTCTCCCCTGCCCTGGGCGAAGGACCCATTCTTCTCCTTGTTGTTCCTGGGGTAGCTCTGTTTGTCTACGGCATGAGTACCTTCTGCCAGGGATGCCTCTGATTTCTATTAGACACTGATTGGTGCCCACTGCTGACCAGGCATTGGGCTAAGTGCTTTCCAGATTATTTACTGATTCGTTTACTCCACATGGAGCTGCCCTCCGGCCATGCTGCCTCCCTGGGTGCCAGCTGCTTGGTAGGTAGGTGAAGGCAGAACTCATCTACCCACTGTGTGTGACTCTGCAGGTGATGCTCTGATGGTGAGGTGGCTTCTTCTGTTTGCAGTTTACCAGAATCTGCAGGCACTAGCCCACCTCTGGAGGTACTAGACGACTGCGTGCCTCAGGGTTTTCACCCGTACCCCATTTCCTTCAGAGGCCAACAGGACTCGGCTGACTATATTTTCTGAACCAAAGATGGAGAGCTGTAAGAGAATGTTTGTGCTGCTGCTTTGTGGAAGAGGAGGGCTGGGAGGTGTTGTTTGGATACTGAGAGAGTGGAATTTTTGAGACATTTTGATGGTTTATGTGGAAAGTTAGGACAGAGGATTTGAAGTTGGGATAGTCCTGGAAAATTCAGATCCCATGATTTACTGTCAGGATACACAAGCTTTTAGTAAATATTTAAGCAGTGTGTAGTTTGAAGTGAATTTTTTGTACTGGGTTTGTTGGGATCGAGAAAGGAAGTAAATGTTGCCTTCTAGTCCCAGAATCTTTTTAGTCCCAGCAGCCATGTTTTATAGATGGGGCTCAGAGAGGTGACGTGATTGCCTGAAGACACTGTACTAGTAGCGGGGACAGCCAGGGTTTGAACCCATCTGTTCCAGATCACTTAGCTGCAAAGTGAGGATAATAATTGAAGATAGTTCCTTTCACTTCACTGCTTCAAGGGAGCTCACTGAAAGCTGTCTGTGGTAAGACTTGGTGCAGGAAAGGATCTCTCTCTTAGTGGTTGGGCTCCATGAATGTGTTCACCCTCATCCCAGTATTAAAAACCTGGTCCTGGCTGGGCACGGTGGTGCATGCTTGCAAGCGACAGCTTATGGAGTCACGGCAGGGTCTGGGGATCTTGGTTCGAGTCTCACTCGGGGCAACACAGCAAGATCTAGCCCCTCCCCTCCCCCCCAAAAAAAAAGATCTAGCTGGGCATGGTGATGTGCGCCTGTAATCCCAGCTACCTGGGAAGTTGAGGCTGGGGATTGCTTGGGTCTGGTACCCCAGGCAACGTGAGCCTGTGGTTCCATGGGCAAAAATAGCAAGACCTAGTC
>PVHY01018951.1:0-28338 GCA_004024945.1 Uropsilus gracilis | reverse complement strand
ACATAAGGAGCATTTCTTCGATGTCTTCCATGTTGGTTTTTTCAAATTGTTTATCCTTAGGTGGTGAGTTATTTTTCTTAGGGCTTGCTTGAGTGTTTGTGTTCTTCCTTTTTCCTGTGTTTTCCTTTCGGATCTGCTCTACGTATTGGGTGACTACCGCTCTAGTAGTAGGCATGTTGAAGCCTATATAGTCGTATTTCCCGCTGCTTATGTGCTTTTTGTAGTGAATATCCTTGTGTTCCGAGTTTGCGCCCGTGCCGCATAGCGGCGCCGCGCTTTTGGGCTTTGCAACCTGACGACCGGGAGACGCCATGGGCTGTTGCAGGTAGGGAGCCTACCTGTCTCGCGTGGACTCCTCCCCCAGGTGCTGGTGTGCTAGCTGCTCCTCTCAGGTGGGTTGGAGTCCCCTTTGCAGGTGACTCTTGTCCCTGAGAGAGTCTCAGTCCACTCTCGGGACTTTGGGGACGGCGGCGCGGTTACGCCAGGTGTGGCTCCTTCTCCTCCCCCTTTAGCAATTCAGTCCGATCTAGGGTTAGGCTGAATAGCCAGGGTCCATAGAGATGCAAATGGTCGATCTGCCTGCCTTCTGGCTGTTTCCCTGACGAACGGGAGACGCCACGGGCTGTTGCAGATAGGGAGCCTACCTGTCTCGCGTGGTCTCCTCCCCCAGGTGCTGGTGTGCTAGCTGCTCCTCTCAGGTGGGTTGGAGTCCCCTTTGCAGGTGACTCTTGTCCCCGAGAGAGTCTCAGTCCACTCTCAGGACTTTGGGGACGGCGGCGCGGTTACGCCAGGTGCAGCTCCTTCCCCTCCCCCTTTAGCCGAGGATTACATTTCTTTATGGCCATAACATTTCTACAAGACTGATGATCACACACAAAAAAAGATATTTCCTATTAACCATATTAGTAATGCAAAAAAATGCATTTCTTTCTCTCTGCAGATATCTAAGTGAACATTTTACAGATGTAATTTTATAATTCCATCATTATTTTTTTAGAATGCAAACTAGTGGAAAGAACTTTTCATGCAGAGATATAATTTTCTCAATTAAAGTTTTCCTGGTCTTACCATCAGTCAGACCATTCGTCTGTTTTCAGTCATATCTTCAATTTGCTTCACTAGAATTTGATCTTTTTTCAGTTACAGCCCCATATCATATGGTCAAATGCCTGAGTGTCTAAAAGATTAGTGCAAATTGAATTTTATGAATTCGTTTAGGTTGTATGTGCTCTAGATTACCTCATAATTCACTTCATAAATGCATTTCTTAATTCATCTATTTGCAAGCTCAAAAATTGTTATACTGGTCTTCTTAAAGAGGATGTGGTAGGGCACAAAGGTGAGATTGGGAGGCAGAATACATCAATGGTCATTCTTCTTTAGACAATATATTCCTTTTATATTTAAATCCACACTTCTGCAAAAACATGTTGTATTAACCACCTAGGAATAAAAACAACTTGTCATTTCATATCAGTGGGACATACTTTTACTGCAAGCTATTGAAATTTCAAAGTCGTATGCTGTTTTTGTTGTGAATATCTGTTACAATCTTGTTTTTCTGGTTCTGTGCAAGAAAGTAATGAAACCAGAACCAACAGTAACCCAGGACATACTGGATTAATCTGAACAACTTGACTAAGCCCCAAACCACTATCAATGTTCTGGACAGACATTAACCTACCTCTCTGTTTGCAGGCAAAAGAATGCACAGCTGTGAGATCAGGACTATCTTGTTCTTTTAGAAACCAAAGAGTCATTGTCACCTTTACATAGATGACAAATCTGGACCCTTTGTCCTTGGTCATGACTCCCATGTTAGCTACAGACCCACACTGAATGCCCAGCACTCACCTCCAGACCATAACTGACACTCACCCCCTCCCCAAAAAACTCCTGTAGCTGTCTTTCTTTGCTGCATGTAAATCTCCCTATAAAAATCTAGTGCGCACCCTCTCCCCCACTGGGTTGGTAGGTTTGAAGATTGCCTCCCACCACTATGCTATGCTGGTCAAAGTCTTCCAGATACTAAATTCATTCCCTACGTCAGTTCAGTTTTCTGCAGAGCACTAAGCACATGAGCCAGCTGTTACCAACAATAGTAGGACACATTTATGTAGATGTCATAACCACGGGAAACCGCTTTCAGAGAAAGTGTGATTTTGTGAAAAGTGAATTAGCACTGTCCAAGTCAGGTGGGCTACTGTTTAGCCTTGTTTATATTCTTTATTATATCTGTATTATTACTTGCACAGTTATGTCTAATTACAGGAACTAGACTATTCAAAATAAAGGGAAAAAAGATCTTTCAAGCAAATACAAGATTGATTCTATAAGACTTATAGATTATGACACAAATGGATAAATAAGTAGCGTGTTGTATTTAGACTGTGTCTCCTCTCTTCAAACATCTCTTTCTTTAATCTTCAATTAGAATAGTACAAGATTTTTCCAAATGTCTGAAACTACCACAAGAAACTATCTTTCCATAAGGAAACCTCATTAAAATATGATTTATAAACATAATACTGATGGGATTATACTAGTAATTCAGCTGGGAAGTTGCCAATTTAAAATGTAATTAATGAATGATAAGTTATAATACTAGATAAGATAGTGCCCAAGAATTTGGTAATTAAAAAAGTATTTCAAAAGGATGCTAAAGAATGTCTGTAATTCTAAAAGACAGAGCAGGGGAGGATTACTATGGTTTTTATAAAGCTTATTATAATTATATAAATTATACTTATAGTATATGGTGTGATATAAAACCATCATGCTACATTAATTTTAACCTTCTGAAATGGATTTCATTTGTTAACTGTTCCTAGTGGAAAACTTACACAATCAACAAATACAGTTATTCTAAGCTACCATTTTTCTAAATAATATTCTATTTATGTTGTTATAAAGAGGAAAATTATCAATTTTCTTAGCAGTTTAACCAATGCCCCACCACCACCAGACAAAACGTCATTACTAGTGAGCTAATGAAGTCAAAGTGATGAGAAATTGAACCCAAGACTGATTAGAATCCTGAAAAGGAATGACTTTCTGTTGTACTCCCCAAATCCAGTGCAAAACAACAAAGTGCCTTTTACTTCTATATAAAAATGTATTTTCCTATATGTAATTGTCATAAAGGTTTAAATATTAATCAAAGAAACTTCAGGTATTTAAACTTACTTTTCTTCATTCACTGTTTTTTCCTTCTTTGATATTTGGAACAATAAATGTACTTTTGCAAGAGATTAGGATATTAAGTTCAACAAAGAATGTTACTGACTAGTTTGTATTCCTTTATCTTTTTATCTCCTTATTGAAAAAAACAATAAAACCATTTTCAGAATTTTTAATATCTTTTTTCCTGAAAAGCATATTCCAATTCACTGTGAGATCAAAATAAAATGTTTCCTTTACAATCAAGTTAAAACAGACAACTTCTGCTACCCTTGGGTGAAAATGGCAAATATTTATATAATCAATTTTTGCTTATTTTTCCATTGACAACACCTACAGCAGTATTTCTCAAAATTCTTTTAGCTAGGAGAAAAATAAATCTAAATTCGGTTCACTGAAGCAAGAATAAAAGAATTAACTGACTTGTAATCAAAAGAGAGGGAGAGCAAAACTTCAGCTTTCAGGAACACATGATACATGGAATGGCCACAAAAAGGGAGGGGAACATGAAAGCAATCAGAAGTGTCTCTCTTTCTCTTTCCCCCCACACACATTTTTTTCTATTTACTTTTTCTTTCACAATCATTTTCCCCAATATACTTGAATTTCAGTCATGAGTAAGTCAAGAAATTTCTAGAAAATTCAATAAAAAGACTTCTGGTCCAGGCTGAGGTAATCTCTCCTCTGAAGAGATTACCTTGGGTTTGATGTGAGGAAATGATACACTGCTCTGATTAACTCAACATAATCACATAACTGCCTCCCCAAAATTTGTAGTCAGAGGGACAGGGCTCTAGCAGTGACCATTTAAGACTTACGTTGAAAGTGCTTCTACAACAGAAGAACAGAGATATGGAAAGACTACAGCAGAATTGGCAATGCAGACATTATTTGTGTCAATATGGTAAGAAGCAGGAAAGAAATATTTACCTTGAAAGAGATGAGGAATGAAGGATTGATTGGATATCACTGTTTGCTCTTGTTGTATCACATGTTACTGTATTGTTTCTTGACTTAAGAAGTGGTTCAATAACATTTTCCTTTTTTCTTGAAGGTACTATCTGTACTGGAGATAGCAGCCAAAAATTTAAAAAAAAAAAAAACAACTACTAAGATAGATTCTCCTAATTTTGATGACTTTTATCTACCAGTTCAAAAGTGTAAGATTGACTTAGATAACATGTTAAGATTAAAAAATTAATTCATGTATATGTGGGATATAGGGGTAATAAACAAACAAAAGGAAAAGTAAAACTTAAATAACAAACTGTCAGCAGAATTGATGCATAGAGCAAGGGAGGGATGGGCACAAGAGATTAAGATGACAATTCACAGTTGACAAGGTGGTGGGATAACCTCGGGGTATAGAATTTTTAAATTTTAACCATCTTTAAAAATTAGTCCATGATTAATCCAGATAAAATTTCTACAACAAATTTCGAAATGGTCAACATTTAGATAGTGTGACATTTGAGTTTTGAGAAATTGGAAAGTGCTTTCTGCTCATGAACAGTGTCATATAAGCATTGTCATAAAATTCTCCCCTTCCACTGTCTATGTCAGTGTCCCAAAGATCTAAAGAAGCTATGGAAGCTCTTAATTGGAGGTATGAGCTTTAAAACGACCCATGAGAGGTTTATGAACCATTCTGAGCTATGGGAAATGGCAACAGACTGGGTTGTTTTTCGTATGTGTGTGTGTGTGTGTGTGTGTGTGTGTGTGTGTGTGTGTGTGTGTTACATCCTGTGTACCCTGATTTTCTCCCACCATCTTGTCACCTGTGAACCATTATCTTAATCTCTTGTGCTCCTCCCTCCCCCAATTTCAGCCTCTCTCTTCCCTCCCTTGTTTTATGCTTTAGTTCTGCTGACAGTTTGCTAGTTTTAAATTTTTTTCTTGTACTTTTACTTGTTTGTTTTCCCTATATTCCACATATAAGTGAGACCACCAGTATTTCTCCTTTTATTTCTGGGTTATTTCTGTTAGCATGATTTCTTCTAGCTACATCTCTGTTGCTGCAAATGCGTTAAGTCTGTCTTTTTGATTGCTATAATATTCCATTGTGTAAATATACCACAACTTTCTGATCCATTTGTCTGTTGTGGGACATTTGGGTTGCTTCTGGCTATTGTAAATACTGCTATAGTAAACAAGGAGTACAGGTGTTTTTATAGTCTTTGGGTAGATTCCCAGAATTGGTATTGTTGGATCAAATGGTAGTTCCGTTTTCAGTAGTTTGAGGATCCTCCCCACAGCTTTCCATAGTGGCTGAACCAGTTTGCATTCCCACGAGCACTGTAAAAGTGCCCACACCAACGCTTGTTGTGCCCATTTTTTTGATACGTGCCATTCTTACTGATGTAAGATGGTATCTCAGTGTGGTTTTGATTTGCATTTCCCTGATTGCTTAGTAACACTGAGCAATTTTTATGTGCCTGTTGGCTATTTGTATTTCATCTTTGGAGAAGTGGTTTTTTAGTTCTCATTTTTTGAATGGGCTTTTTCCTTTGTGTTAAGTTGTGTGAGTTCTTTGTGGATATTTGATAGCAGAATCTTTTCAGATATGAAGAGTGAAAATATTTTTCCCATTTGGTTGGGTATCTTTTCGGTTTTGAGTATTGTCTCTTTTGTTGTACAGAAGCTTTTTAGTTTCATATAGTGCTGGCTGTTTACATTTTCCTTCAATTTTTTAGTATCTGTAGCTGTGTCCTGAAAGAGGTTTCTGAGATATAAGTCTTGGAATATTTTGTCCATATTTCCCTCAAAACATTTCATGATGTCAGGTATTATATACAAGTTTTTTATTCATTTTAGATGGTGTTACATGGTGTGAGGGTGTGAGCTACATTCATTTTTTGTATAAGCGGTTCAGTTTTCCCAGCATCATTTACTGAAGAGACTATCCTTGTTCCAATGTATGTTTATTGCCCCATTGTCAAAAATTAGTTAGCCATACACATGTAGCTTTATATCTGAGCATTCAATTCTATTCCATTGATCTGTGTCTTTTTATTCCAGTATCATGCTGTTTTAATTAGTATGACTATGTAATATAAATTGAAGTCTGGGAAAGTAATTATTTCATTCTCTCTTCTTTTTTTCAAGAGGGCTTTGGCTATTTGAGGTCTTTTACTGCTCCATATGAATTTCAGTAATTTTTGTTGTATTTCTTTAAAGAATGTTATTGATATTTTTATTGGAATTGAATTGAATCTGTAGATTGTTTTTTGTAGGATGGCCATTTTGATAATTTAATTCTTCAAATTCATGAGCAAGGAATGTCATTCCATTTCTTTATGTATTCTTCTATCTCTTTTAATAGTGTTTTATAGTTTTCTTTATATACATCTTTCACATCTTTTGTTAGGTTTATTCCCTGGTATTTAATTTTCATTGGTGTGATGGTAAATGGAGTGGGTTTTTTTTTTTAATTTCTTCTTCTGACTGATTTTTTGCATATGGAAGTCTACTGATTTCTGTGTGTTGGTTTTGTAACTAGCTACCTTACTGGACTGGTTTCTTGTTTCAAGTAGCTTTTCTGTGGATTTTGGGGGGGGTACTCTGCATGGAGTATCATATCATCTGCACAGATGATAATTTCATTTCTTCTTCCCCTATGTGAATTCCTTTGCTGTCTTTCTCTTGCCTTACTGCCCTAGCTAGAACTTCCAATACTATGTTGAAAAGTAGTGGTGAGAGTGGGCATCCTTGCCTGGTTTCAGATTTTAATTAAAATGGTTTCAGTCTTTTCCCCTTTAAGGATAGTTTTTGTGTTGGGTTTGTCATATATTGGCTTTTATTATATTGAGATAGGTTCCTTTTTTCCCAGTTTTTTTAAGAACTTCATCATAAATCAATGCTGAACTTTATCAAATGTTTTTTCAACATCCATTAATCATATTTTTTTTTGTTTTTCTCCTTGTTTATGTGATGTATATGTTGATTGATTTTCAGATGTTAAACCATCTTTGTGACCCTGGGAGAAATCACACTTAGTCATAATGAATGGTCCTTTGGATCCTTTGTTGGGTTCAGCTTGCCAAGATTTTATTTAGAAGTTTTTGCTTCTGTGTTCATAAGGGAGATTACTTTTCTTTCTTTGTACAATCTTTGCTTAGTTTTCATATTAATGTTATGTTTGTAGAATGTATTCAGGAGTTTTCCTTCTTTCTTAATAATACAGGCATTATTTTATCTTTGAATGCTTGATAGAATTATTTGTAACAATTGTCTGGTCCTGCATTCTTGTTTTTAGGAAAAACTTTGATGGCTGCTTCAATTTCACTGCTTGTGATTGGCTTGTTTAAGTACTTTTTTGTTGTTATTGTTGCTGTTGTTTAACTTTGGGTGACTGTACAGTTCTAAAAATTTGTCCATCTCATCTAGGTTATTGCATTTCTTTGCATATAGATGCTCATAGTAGTCTCTGTTTATCCTTTGGACTTCTGTTGTTCCATTGTAATTTCTCCTCTTTCATTTATGATCCTGCTTAGTTGAGTTTTCTCCCTTCTTTTCTTTGTCAGCCTTGCTACAGGTTTACCAGTTTTATTTATTTTTTTCAAAGAACCAGTTTTTGGTTTTGTTGAACTTCTGGATTGTCTTTTTTGTTTTCTGTTCATTTATTTCTGCTTTGATTTTTATTATTTCTTGTCTTCTGCTGAGTTTTGGATTTTTTGTTGCTCTTTTCCTAGTTCCTCAAGTTGGGAGATTAGATTACCACTTTGGTTTGTTTCTTGCTTTTTGATACTCGTCTGTTGGTTTTGATCTTAAGTCTTCTTGTAAGATTTCTTGTGGTGGGGGGTTTATGGTAATGAATTTCTGAAGACTTGTCTGTCTGTGACATTTCTTATTTTTCCTTCATAAAGTTAGGAGATCTTCACAGGGTATAGTATTCTTGGCTAGAATTTTAATCTTAGCATTTTTTGAATATATGGTTCCAGTCTCTATTTGCCTGAAGTGTTTCTTTGAAGAAGTCTGCAGTCAGTTAAACAGGTTTTCTTTTGTATGTCTTCTGTTTCCTTTCTCTAGCCAGTTTTGTTGTTTTTTCTTTATCTCAGACTCTTGAATGTTTTATGATTATGTTTCCTGCAGTGTTTCCTCTTTCTTTGGAGTAATTTGGTGTTCTTCTGGCCTCATGTATATCTATCTTCTTTCCTTCTTCAAGTTTGGGATGTTCTCTCCCATTATTTCTTTAAATAGAATTTCAGTCCCCTTGACTCTCCTTCTGGGATTCCAATTACTCTTATATTTCCTTTCTTTAAGGAATCTTATAGATCTCTAAGTTTGCCTTCTGTCTTCTTCCTTTGTATTTCTGTTTCATTTTCTGTATTGCTCCTCTTTATTGCAGTATCTTCAAGATTACTGATGAATTCTTCGATTTTATCTAATCTGTTTTCATAGATTTTTTCCTTCACTTTTGAGCTCCTCTAGTATTCTTTTTATATCCTAGATCACTCTCTGCCCCTTGCTTAGGGATTCAATCTCATTCTTCTGTTAATCAATTATGTTATCCTTATTAATGAATTTTTTTTATATTTTTCTAGCTCTTCATTTAACTCTGTGCATTTTTGTTACTGAATTGGTTTCTTCTCTTAACTCTTTGAATGCCTTTGTCATACTGAGTTTGAATGGCTTGTCTAGTAGATATGGCTTTTCCTTTATGTCATTGTTATTGGGTTCTGAAGTTTGTCTTTCCTTCTGTGGTACATCAGTTCCTGAAGGGCTTGCTTGAACAAATTGCATTTTTTTTTTCTCCTTATTGTTTGTCTTTCAGACTTGCTTTATGTGTTGGGCCACTGTGGCACATATATTGGTTGGTATGGTTAATAGAGTCCCTTGCCAGGTTGTGATTAATTGCCTTTTGCCTGTGCTGTGATGGTAGTTAGCTTCCTTGCTTCTGGTTGTTGAGAAGGCCCTCATCCTTTTGAAATCAGAAAGGATAATGGGTGGTGCGACTTTCCCCTGTTGAATCTCCATTCTTTTCCCTCAGTATTTCTCTCTCTTTGGCTTTTGGGTCTAACCTGCTTTCTTCCATTTTTCCCTGAGAGTGTTAACCCAAGAGTGACCTTGGCTGGTAGCAGATCTCAGTTTTCCTTTATCTATTCCCCTTTAGCAGGGGTGTGTCTCCATCTTATGTTGTGGTTCCCCTTCTTTATCTACACAAACTAACATTGTGCTGGCATCCTGGGCTTGCGAGATGTGCTCCAGGACTGCCTTCTCTCACCTGGGGGGTTGGTTACAGTGGAGACACTGAACTATAGATGCCCCAATGACTGTCTCTAGAGAAAGATGACATACTTTAGACAACTCATTTGCATGGGTCAAAAACTTGAGGACTGTCTTTGTGGCTAACTGTATAAGTGGTTGTCTTTACTTCTGGGAAAAGTGGAAAGCATTCCAACAAACGGTTTTAACGTAGATTTTTCACTTATGCTGCTGATTGCTAAATGTAACAGTTTCATCATGATGCTTAACAAATGTGTCTTTATAAAAAAAGTAATCAGAAAGTATTTCACAAAATAGGCAAAAGGTAGATGAACAAAATAGATTACTTCAGCAAATGATAACACAAATGTTTGGAAGTATAAGTTTCCTCCATACTTATACAAAGATTTGCCTGTCTTTTAATTTCACAGATAATTGCCAATATTCTCACATACTTTTATAATAATTGTGGCATTCATTAAAAACTCCAAAAATATTTTTATTCTCATCCTTGGTTAATAATAAATTAACTTCCATGCCATCTTGAAGTTAAATGAACTGCACTGGGCTTTGAAATGAGCTGATGTGACATGTATCATTTCCAGATGGAAATTCTAAGAAACAGCACACAATTTTCTGCACACTCTCTTTCTATCACTCACAGGAATTTGCATGTCTTCCCCAAAACCTGCAAGAATAATGACAATAACCATAATGATGATGACGATGATAATGATGATATGAGTGTACGTTAGAATCTTGTCTATTTTCAAAAATTAATTTAATTAATTTTTATTAATTAAAGTTAAAAAAATCACAGAGCCAACAACTTAATGTGTTGCAAGGAAAGGACAGGACTTTGTTGTGGGAAATGAAAACAGAACAAAAGACATCTGATATTAACATATTTGCAAGATTTCAAGCAGAAGCAAAATGTGGCAGTGCAATTCAGCAAAGATGCTAAACATTTAAATGCAAACTGAATTATATTTGGGCTATGTGAGCCCAATTTTTTTGGACAATGATTAATGCTGGTTTCTGTAGAGTGCTATCACAGTTCTATTAAGAATCCCTTATGATGTATTTCCTGGTCTATAAAATGAAAACTATAAATTTTAGTTGAGATTAATGGATTTTCTAAAGCATCAAATTTTTCTTATCAATTCTGCCAAATGCACTGATAACTTACTCTTGTTCTCACCCCTAAAGTCTCTGATTCCCTCTGTGCTGCCTACATGCCAATATGAATACCATTGTAAAGTCTCAGAGTATTACACTAATATCACAATGGAATTCTATCACCCACAAAGACATACAAGACCTTAGTATCAAGGAATATCTACATCTTTTGGATATATACACATGTCACAATACCAACTTTTTCAGTAAAGAAATGTCAAACTTCACTATCATAAATTGCAACTACATTTAAAAAGCATAAGACCAACCCAAAATCTCCTGGTACTAATGTTTTAGACAAATCTCTCTGTACCTTTCATGATTTATGGACTTTGATCATATATCCCTTCAACTTTCATCCTACATGAATTTTAATTTTTTCCTATATATTCTCTTAAGGGAAATACTCCAAACTTGTAAGAAGCAAAACAGAGGCAATCAATTCTTATGTCAACTGAAATGGCATGCTTCTCAACATATGTCTTAGTTTTCACAGTTTTTGGAATCATGCTTCACCTATAAACACTGAGGAGGAAATGGTGGTGGGAGGGTGTGTCACGTGGAATCAAACACTTTTGCAATAAAATTCTAATTTCAGTTCTTTTGGCATTTATTTAATGTATATTCTTAGTCATGTCACTAACTTCACCTCAATCTTAATTTCTACATCTATTAAAGGAGAAATAAATTTACTTTCAGTGTTGTTTTCAAAATACATAGCATGAAACATGGAATAGAGTTATTAGTGTCATGGTAGAACACAATACCTCCAGGCCTCAGCACTGAAACTGCTGAATAGAGTCAACCAGTATCTAAATATTCATGTCAGCTGGGATCCTAAGTCTAATAATCCTTGAAATATCTAAGTATTCCCCTTTCTTAAGTGTAAGAGTTACACAAGTAAATAGTGAAAAATCTGTTATAAGAATACTATCTGCACTTCTCCAGATTACAACAATGATGTTTTTGTTTCAAGTTCAACAGAGAATGAGATCTACTGAATCTTTATGGTCTAAAAGGAAATGAGGGAAGAAGGATTAAACAAAAAGAGAAAAATAACTAAAATGCATACTAAATTTGGTCTTAGCCAAACACCTAGGGATCAGAGTATAATTCTGACAAAGGCTGCCTTCTGTTAAGGGCAATTTCCAGAGAGGAACTCAGTCCGAAATAAATGATGCCAGGAGTAATCTTCACAAGTGGACTCAGCTGCCAAATTTTGGCAGCCAAAATTTTGGCAACAGAGGGAAGGCCCTGAAGTAAGGGTCTAGACAGCATACTCTAGTGCCCATTATACTGAGTCAGGTTCAAATGAGAACTCCCAGCACTAAATATAGAATGGTATTCTCCAAAAACCTTAAGGATCTGGCTTCAGTATAACATGTTAATCTCATTATTTCAGCCTATATCCTTTCACATCAGTTCTAAGTTTCTTCCATGAAGCACAAAGACTTCCAGAGATGTTTATCTGTGTATGAGTAATGAAGTCCCTTTGGTTTGTTTATCAGAAGCTTCCTCACCCACCTTATAAAGTAAATAAATTTGGAAACATACCAAAAATAAGGGAGATATTCAAGCATCAATTATGCTTTTTCTAAGACATTCTGTTAATATTACTGGGCCATTGCTGATAATCTTGAGTTATACTGAAGATATATTTGCAGTAGATATTTAGCTTACAAAATAGATACAGTACAGGCAGCAGGAATAAGTAACTCTTTCATTCGAATAACCAGGCATTTAGGGGAAGACCTTGACATATGGGTAATATTTTTAGAAAGTTTCAGAGGCAGTTATATAGCAGTTGCAATTAGCATCTAACAAGGAATTATATTTGTTTATATATGCTTCAGGGGAAAGAAAGATTATGAAGGATATTTTCAAAGCACCAAGTGTGCTGAGAATTGATGAAATATTGAATGACATCCTAAAAAATATATTTTTTTTATGACTGATATTCAGGTCTGTATAACTGGCCATGCTGAGAGAGCAGTGAGCTAATAGGTTTCAGGCTGATTTTCTATCCAAACAACCTTGGAGTAGTTTAAGCAATTAAAAAAGCTTTCTGAGCTGATTCAAGATTGTAGGAAAAAACTGTAACATGCAACACGCTCATGTGGGAACTCTTAAAAATCATTGCTGTGATTGTCAAGTGATGAACCATAATCATAATGTTGGCATCCACACACCTCCTGACTCAGAGGTTCCTGTGAATCATATTCTCACTGAATTCCCTTCAGATTTCTGCATCTAGAACTTGGGGCAAAACAGGACTTTTTATGCACAGTGGCAAGATATGATGTCCCACTGTGAATCTAAACTGACCTCATAACAATAATATTCTCCTTTCAGATTTATAAGAATAAAGTGACTTATCCCTAACAAACCAATAGTACATGGAAGAGGAAAAGGCCAGGCAAACCTAACACCTGAAATAACTGACTGAAGTTCTGAACCAGATCATTTGTAAAATCACAGCACCAACAACTTAATGTGTTGCATGGAATTCATCTGTACTATAGGTCGCTACCTATATTCATGACACAAATACATAGATTTTGTTATATTCAGAATGCCATCAAAGATTCCTTGGTCACTTTTTTTTTTGCTAATTAATAGCAATTTTAAATTAGATGTGAATATATCACTGAAAGATGAGTTAGACAAAAATGATATTATTATATTCACCCTAGCTTTGAGACTAGCCCAGGGCATACTTTCCATTTCTATTCCTCTATCACTAATGTTTCTATTTTGAATAAAAAATAGAGTTGGTTTTGTCTCTGTACTTTGCATCTAAGCAACTCAGAACAAAAGACTCCTTGGAGCCTGATGAGAATGTACTCTCTCTTCCTCATCTAGGTTCTTTCTCTTTAAATTGAGAAAGTAAAAATGATGCACAAAGGAAGGCAAGGACATAAAGCTTAAGTAGAGATTCTTATTTTGGAAAGAACAATCAAAATAATAATTGGTATATGGAGCTGAATTCAATCAAATGAAAATGAGGTCTAAAAAGTTGACAGCATTATAATAAAAGGGTGAACTAAGAATTCTTATGGTTGCTCAAGACCTAAAATAATATTTGAACATTCAACTACTTTTTTTGAGCAAATAATAATATGAGAAAGTAATACATCTCACCATAGGGCAAATTTCAAGATGGTACTTTGGATGTGGCCAGGAAGAATCATGAAAGGGAAGCCTCACCCACATATGGTATTCAGAGACTAGAAAACAACAGAGAGGTGAAATTTTCAGAAATCGTATCAGGGCCTGTTTAGATAATACCAGCCACCTCTAGATAATAGCATCCTCACTATGAGGTCTCTGCAATGAGGATTTCAGAGTTGTTATGGAGCCTGCAAAGACTGCATTTTATATACTCCATTTCTCTATATTTATTGTACTTAACCAAAACTTATCCCACCAGCATAAATTGTATTCTATTATGAAAAAATTTCAGGTAATAACTTCCCTGAGTTAATAGTTATAGCTGAAGTTAACAGAGACTGCTTTGCATCTCCCAGAGATCCTGTTAAGACCATGGTTCTATGACTAATAAGATATTTGGATTTTCTCAGTTAAGGATGGGATTAGTATAAATGTTCTGTATTTAGAAAGAGGACTAAAGATTTAGTGACAAGAGAATTGATAGCGTTCACAATATCTTTTTTGCCTCGCTTTTCATATAAGACAACACTTCACAACATTAATTTCTCTTAAAATTAGCTGGGGTTAATTGAGTAGTTAGGGCTAGTGAACTGTGATAGGAAGTGACATGTGTCAATCCTGAGCAAAAACAGAAGAGGAACAGGTGCAAACTCTTCATGTACTTTCTTCTCCTGCTGCAGAAAACATAAGGTCTCACAGTGAGGTCCTAGAACTGAGACCAGAGCAGCCCAAACCAAGAAAAGCTAACCTGAAAGAGTTATCTGCAACAAATTGAATAACCATGAGAAATAAATTTTCACTGTGTTAGATCACTGAAATTTTTTTATCCATAGAAAAACCTAGTCCAGTCAGACTAGCTTTTATTTAAATTATGCATATTCCATTTAAAATACTAGTTCTTCAACATTTTCTTTTAGCATTTTAAGAATGCAATATCATTATATTTTGAGCTCTGTTATTACTGAAAAGTGTGCTGCTAATTGAAAATTACATTCCTCCAAGTAATCTTTATCTTCTTTCTTATATTTTAATAAATTTATGTTCAAAATGTTATTTTATCATTTTTGTGTAATATTTATTTGTAATTTTCTCCTGTTTGACATACAAACTACTCCTTCAATTTGATAATTTATTTTTTCCTTAGAATTTTCATCATTTTGACAAGTTAAAATATTACCTACTAGACCTAACCTGGTTCTCATTTTTACTCCCATATCCTTTGACTAATATTATAATTGTTCTATAAATTCCTCTCCTAATCATGCACTCTGAGGAATTTCCTCAGAGTTATTTTCCAACTTATAATTCTCATTTCAGCTGCTACAGTGTCTTATTTACTTTTCAATCATTGCATTCAGAATTTTTATAAATTATTTCATTTAATCATATATATATATATATATATATATATATCATCTTTGTATTCCCTGGGTTCTCCCACCACCTCCCTTCTCTGACTGCTCCCATCAGAATATTTTGTACATAGACATTTTATGAGTAAGTTTTCCAAACCTGCTAATTATTTTACACATTTCTTGTTCCTGTCTTATGATTTCTGTTTGTCTCTTTGAATAGTGGGGGGAAAACTTACATAAACTCTTGGACAATTTTGGTTTGCCCAGTGCTAAATATCTAAACTCCTCCATTTACTGGATCTATGACTCTCTTCCACAATGACTCATTCTGTGTGATTTGAAAACTCATTTTGAGTTAATTTTCATCCCATCATTCTGTACATTTTGGAAAAGTCATATGCTTTGAATTATAGAAATGTCATCACAGCAGTTCCTTGAACAAATACAAGCCCAAGGAATTCTCACTGATTCTACACTGGTTCTTTATTTCTTGATACTTCGTGTGTATCTAATGTAATTATAAAGTTTTCATTTTTCTCTTATGGTTAAACTAATTAAAGGAAAATTTTCTTGATGCTTCCTAGAGACTATTAAGTTGAGAATTCCTGGTGTTCATTTCAGGGATGTGACAGCCATTGATGGTCCTATCTTTAGACAAAAAGCTAAGTACCAGTTCCTTTCACATTTGAATTCTATAGCTAAACTATTCTCCTTCTATGAGTCTATAAAACACTGAACCAGAATGTTAAGATATCAATATGTTTTTGGTATATTCGGGATACTAACAAAAACTCCTGCTCATAGCTCTGATGGTACAAGTTTTCTTCATTTTTGCCTCTTTCTTGGTTTTCAGCTTGACTACTATTCCAAGTATGCTTTGATTTATTTTAGCCAGCACTTAAAGATGTTTGTACCCTATTTAACATATTTCTTGTAGAGCAGAAAACCTAATCATGATATTTTAATTGTGACTCAACAAAAAATATAAGACATAGAGAAATGGATACCTATAACATCTCAGAGACTGTTAGGTGTTACATTCTCTTATGTAAATGCCACAACTCTGCATTCTCTGTATATTTCTTATACACTTTCTATATCCCAAAAGTCTCTGAGGTTTAATTTCCAAAAGAAGCATGCATCTCCGTCATAAAGTTTATTCCTGAAACTTTAAACTATATTTTCTACCTACTTATGATGAAATATAAATTCTTCTATTGTTTTAGTCAAATCTCCATTATTAAATGTAGGTATTAACTATTTAGGGTATCAATAAACTGGAAATTTATTACCCTTGGTAGCCATGACCATAGAAACAAAGGTGAGATTTTAAGGGATATTTTAAATTTCAACTGATAGGACTTGATGGATAGACATGAGAAATGGTAATGACAGACATATTGAGGATGACGTTATGAATTGTCTTAATGGCGGATGTCAGTTCCATTGATTAAAGGGAAAAGAATGAGGAAGGAACAGATGTGAAATGAGGATGGGAAGATTCAAATATAGCATGAGACATCTGTAATAGACTTATACTAAAAACTATTGAGCAAATATTGAGGATGACGTTATGAATTGTCTTAATGGCGGATGTCAGTTCCATTGATTAAAGGGAAAAGACTGAAGAAGGAACAGATGTGAAATGAGGATGGGAAGATTCAAATATAGCATGAGACATCTGTAATAGACTTATACTAAAAACTATTGAGCAATTTATTGTTTCATTGAAGGAAGGTGTTTGGGGTAAAGTATAGCTTCATAAAAGCATAGGAACCACCAGATACACTGTGGAACAAGAGGGAGCAGAGATGAATGACTAAGAAGGCCTAGGATATGGACAAGATATCTGAATGCCCATTTCCAGAAGAGTTGTAATGAGATTAGAAGGTCAAGAACAACTTCTTTCCATACTGCTTGAGTAAAGACATTGAGATGACATTTTAAAAACTCCATTTTCATATCTAATCCATCATCTCATTTCATATCTGATTCATTTCAAATATTACAGTCTTCAGTGATAGAAAAATAAAATTTGTCTTTCTGCAATGAAAATGTATACTGCACAAGGTCTTGCAGAAATCAAAAGATGTAGTTGCTTGAAATATTAAATAGATTTGGCAGGGAGAAACATTTCCTTCTCAGTAGCACTCCAGCATCTTTATGCTAGAGTGTCAGCACACTCATTAGCATCTTAATTTAGCTGTGGGTACTTTGTGTGTGAAGTGTATGCAGTACATTTTCAAAGGGTTTTGCTGGACAATCTAGCTGTGATAGAGTGTTGAAAGCTAGCCTGAGGCATTTCTTTGTGCATGTCCCTAATGAAAAAGGAAGATTTCATTGCCAGACAAATATGTCCAAGAGACTAAAAAATCAGTTAGAGCTATTACCAGAGCAAAAATCTACCTAAGTGAGAGCATGACTGAAATGTTGGCTATGTCCTCCTATGCCTTTGCCTACAAACATGAATCTGCATCAGTACAATCTTTTTCAGTCTTCTTAAGGATACCATCATGGAATATAAGCATTTCAAATTTCAGGACTGACTTATTTTCATGATGGATGAGTTTATAAGGTTGCACAAAAAAAAAAAATGAGCCCACAAAAATATTAGCAATTGCATGGTGGAAAACAAAAGGTATTATATCTGTATTTTCAGCATCATTGTCTTTTCCTATCCACCACCCCCCCCAAAAAAAATGATAAATTTATGAACCTCATCATCATCTTTTTTCTAATAGATATTACCTACTATACTGATAGATAATTTAGAAGAAAAATCTCCTCAATATATTCTTCCTTTATGGAGTGAAAAAACTTTGGGAAAGGAATGTCTTAATTAGTTGATTAATTCTACAAATATGTACAGATGTTCTGCTACTGTGATTTTATTTCCCATTACTCTTTTCTTTTTTTCAGTCATCTATTTTCAAAGTCCTCAGAAAAAATTCCCTGACAATATTCAAATGTTTATTTAAATGACCCATTAAAAATAACTAAAATAAGACTACAAGAAATGTTTCTTGTATTAATAAAAAGTACATATTTGAACAAAAATTAAACATATTAGTGAAAATTTAAATAAAACAAAAATGGCTGATATCAATAGTTTTGATCATTTTTTTAAACTCCCCATTTTTTCTTTCTAAACCATTTCACGGCAGCTAAGAGAGTGTACACAAAGCAATTCTAGTCACATCACCTGTCCCATGAAAACCTTTCAATAAGTTTCTAATGATCTTAAGATGTTTAGCAATGCCTGGAAAAGATAATTGAAGATAACTAATTCTTGTTTCAGGGGGACTGTTTGCATGTGTGAGGACCTCCAGGACAGTGGTTCAATTTCACTAACCATTTGAATCTCATGAAATCTGATTATGAGCATCAATGACCCTATTGAGTATTCTGAACAGAAGACTACCCCACTTGAACATGAAGTTAGGCAACAAATATACTAGGAAGCCACACTTCCAGCAGCAATGTACACAGTTTGCAGCAGGCAGCCATCCATCATTAGACAGCACTGGATGGTTGCCTGCTACAAACTGTGTACATTGCTGCTAGAAATATAGCTTTATTGAAGGCATTTAATCATTCTTAACATCATTTTCCTTTACTATAAAATGGGAGTAAAACATTTGTCCTCTCTATTATCTAAGAAATGTGTAAGACTATGTGGTATGGAAAGTGCTCCCTGACATTTCCAGGGCTGGGAAGAATTGAAATTAAACTCCCCAATCTTGTCTTCAAAAGACACTCTGTATCTTTTACATGCATGTTGTATCCTTGTTCAGTTTTCTCATTAATCTGTGGAGGTTATCTGAGTTGGGAGTTAAAAGGTTTTTATTTTTAAGTACCATCAATGTTTAGCAACAGATATATGCTTAAATATACAATAGACTCCTTTTTTGCATGGAGGTATACATACATATCTTTCTAGATGAAAATATTACAAAAAAAACTTTATATGATTTTACAATCAATTCAATTTAATTTTAATTCCAGCTATTTAGCTCCTAATAGTGTTAAATTTGTTAGAATATTTGAACAATTAAAAAGAACAAAGTAGACAAGATTTTTTCCTTTTTTTTCCTTTCTTTTTCGCAAAGCAGGAAAGAATATCAAATCAGAAATACCAAAAGAATCAAAAACAAAACATAAAATTGCACATCCTACTTTCAGTGAAATAGTCCAAATGAGAGAATCAAATTGCTGTTACTCTCATTTAAAAAGCTCAGCAATATCTAAAATGAATGAGTCACAAACTTGTTTTTGTATCACTTATCTCAGATTTTCCTTTTCAGGAACATTTTTGAAAGTAGAAATAACGTCAGTGATAGTTTCATCTCATGTTCTGGAAAAATAGAGCAGAAAATTACCCACCCCTGGTGCATTGGATGTAGAACTGCCTAAATTATTCAAACCATAACCCCTATGCTGCACTGATTTCTGAATGATTCTCTTTGATATGAGCTACTTCCCTATAGTGAGCATTCAGCTCTAATTGTCACTGGCCTTCATTTCTCAGAATCTTCTGTTCTATCATTCTGTTTATATACCATAGCACTGTCAAAGCCCTAGTTGATTTCTTAACTACCAGAATGGAAGGCTTATACCAAATTTGCTTCCAGTGGTTTTACCTAGCCAAGAAAGTTAATGCCATTCACTCATTCAGTCACTGAAAAACATTTATTGATCTCACTGTGTATCAGAACAGTACAAAATACATAACACAGAGCAATAAAAAGCTACAGTTCCTGCATTCAAGGATGTTGCCTTTTTGGCATAGGCAATTAAAGAGATAACTTCTATAAAACCATGTCAAACAGAGGGAGAGAGTTCCTGTAGAAGCAGAGATAAAGGGTTCCTAACTCAAATGAGAGGAAATCAATGAAACCTTGATGGAGATTATATTTGAGTTGAGTCTCAAGTAGAGGCAATTTTGTTCTGTAGGGGTTATTTGGCAATGTTTGGAGACATAATTGTCACAGTTGGGACTTTCTGCATTACTTATCTAATGGGTAGAGAGAAGGTACACCACTGAACATCCTTGCAAGCACAAAGTAGCCCTCACAACAAAGAATACATGGTCTAAATGCCAGCAAAAGTAAGTTGAGAGATTTGGTTATAACAGGCAGAATGTAACTTAGATTGTTTTAATTCAGAAAAAACTCACACATTTGAAAAACTCAGGGGTGTAATCACCTACTGAATGAGAAAACAGTGAGTGACAACTAAGATGTGGATGTCCTCAGTACAGGGCATAAAGTATATAAAAAAAGAAGCAGCCCAGGCTTTCATATTTCTCTCACTGGAAGAAAGCAAATCACTAATAATAATAAATAGGAAAATACTCAGAATTTCAAATACTGAAAATTCTCAGGGGCAAAATTAAGTAGAGTAAGGATAAAATTCATGTTAGAGAACCAGCAATTACTGGGTGAAAGATGATTGGAAAGCAGTTCCTATTTTAGATAGGATGATTCAAGAAATTCTCACTTATTTGTAATATTTGAACAAGAAATTGAAAAGCTTGAGGGAGCAAACCATGTAACTATTTAGGGAAAGAAGAATCCAGGCATAAGGTACAGATCCCTAGTGACAAAGTGACAAGAATGTTAAAAGAATCCCAAGAAGGCCCATTTGACTGGAGGGCAACTGACTGGCAGGGAGGTTATGAAGAGATGATATGGGGTGGATGACCGGATGGAGCTGATTCACATGAGGCATTAGGAATATTTAAATTTGCTGGGGATGAGATGGGGAGTTTTTGAGCAGAGGATAACAAAATGGGAAGATCTGAGGCAGAAAACAGTGTGACTGGACTGTTGCATTCAGTTAAACAGACTGTGTGTGGCAATTCTGTTGAATAGAGGCTGAGAGACCAAGCAGGAGCCTCCCTGAAAGCTCTTGAGTCAGTAAGGAACCAAAGTACTTCATCTTCAACCAAAAAATTATTGTCTCAGAAACTCCAAGTATGTAGGTACTTGGACGCACAGATTTCTGATGGCATTGCTGAAAAGACTGAACAAATCATAGTACTGAACTGAGCTAGGATTTCTAGAACTCTGGTTGGAGAAACTCACAGACTTATAAAATCACTAATTCAAGTCAAACAGAGCAGGGATTCTCCATATCAGTTCATGAAGGGTGATTATGGATTTGACTGAGTTATTGCTGATTCTTTAATGTTCTTTTTCTTGAATGTAAGGATCCTTTTTCTCTTCCTCTTAACCTATTTATAGTTCATCAACATTTAGTAGATTATGCTTTTGAAAACAGAAGTGAAATATGTCTCTTTTTCTCCCTGAATAATCCCCTACAACTCAGGGACTTTTGAGTACTCTGGTTTTCATGGCAATATAATCATTTACATAAGCTCAATAAAAATCTGTCCTGGAAGGCGTGGGAAGGCCTGGCATCCAGGGAAATGGGTGGCCCAGCTCTGGCGACGGGAACCAGGCAGAACCGTGGGCAGAGTGCCCTTTGTTTCTGGGTCACATTAAATGGCTCCCCAGACTCTGGTGCTGCCCACAAGTCAGAGATGCAGCAGATGCACCCCACCACTCACCCCTGAGTTGAAAGAGGGAGGCACGAGAGGGCCAGACATCCAGGGGAATGGGTGACCCAGCTCCCATGACTGGAGCCAGGCAAAAATGTGGGCAGGGTGCCCTTTGTTTCTGAGTCCCATTCAAGGGGTCCCCAGACCCTGGCACTGCTAGCAGGTCAGAGACATGGCAGGTATCCCCCTCCCAGCACTCTCCCCTGAGTCAGAGGTGAGAGGTGTGGGAGGGCAGGGCATTCAGGGAAATGGGTGGCTAAGGTTCTACGACGGGAGCCAGGCAAAAACCTGGGCAGAGTGCCCTTTGTTTCTGAGTACCATTTAAGGGGTTACCGAACCCTGGCGCCATCGCAGGGGGTTGGGTGGGACCAAAAGCCCTGCCTGCCAGCAGGCAGCCTCAAGAGCTGTCTGCCCGCCCAGGGTCCTGGAACACTGAAGCTCCTTTCCCAGCGGAGCAAGGGTGGCAAGGACTCCTAGGTAAGCCCCTCATGTCTGCAGAGCCTGGAGGGGGCCCAGGCGAGGATTTAACCCCATTCACCAGTGGATGGTTGCACAAGGCAGCCATCTGCAGCCCAGATTGGCTGAGGCATTTTTCCCCAAGTAAGGCAGAGGACCCATGCCTGGCAAACTGGGACTGCCCCCATGCAGAGAGGAACTAGCATGAGGGCGGGGCAGGGCCCAGATTCCTGCCTGCCATCAGATATCCTCATTGGTTATCTGCCCCCAGGATCCTGGGTCATGGAGCTCCTTTGCCAGTGGGAAGCAAGTTTGGCAATGATCCCTGGGTAAGCCTCTCACAACTGGCGAGCCTGCGAGGGGGCCAGGGCGGGTTTTAGCCCATCCATCAGTAGAGGGTTGCACAAGGCAGCCATCTGCAGCCCAGATAGGCCTAGGCATATTTCCCCCAGACCCTAGCCCAAGAAGGGCTGGGGACACAAGCCCAGCTACCCGTGCCCTGGCCCCACACAGAGAGATTTGGAAGTGGGGGAGGGGGGAGGAGAGAAGGGGATGCCCCTTCCACTTCACTCTTACCCCCAGTTAATCTTCAGGAGGAAGAAGAACAAAAATAATGCAAACTCCGTCATAGAACAGGTGAGGGACCAGGTAAAATCCAGCCAACAAGCCTGAGTTGGACACAGGAGATGAACTATCAAGAGAACCAGTACATGAGAGACTGGAGAAACAACTATAGAAAAACAATGTCATGAAGTGCACCTATGCACTCACCAGGTCTGAAAGAGACAAGACCTCATTTTGGAGATGCCTTCTGAGAGGACAAGACACCCCTCCCCACCCCATGGGAGAGGTGATGAAGGCCAAGGAGTGGGGGCATTGGTCCCACAGCAAAGCTGCAAACTGAGGCAGAGGAGATCATCTACCATGGCCATCACAGATGCCTGTAACCACAGAGAGACATCTTCACTGACAATGGCTGGGGGTAAGATCCCCTAAACCTGATGCCAGAACAATAAGGCAAAACAGCAAAACAACAGAGAAGGGAGTTGAGATGGCAGCGGGAAGTGAGAAAACATGGACAGATCACAAATAAATACAGACTGTCTGCCAAATGCAAGGTTAACACTGAAAACCTATCAGCATGGTCCACCTGGTCCCAAGAACATAGTCCCTCACCCAATAAAAGGACACTACCACAGGAAAGAAAGAGACTAATGGACTTAGCACAGACTAGCAAACAACAAAGAGAGGGATTAGAGTGAACAGAGGGGCATCAGAGGGAGGGGGAGGTACCCCAAAAACACTTACTGAAGTTCTGATTTAAAGAATAAAAATAGATTAATTTAAAAAAACTCTGTCCTAATATACATTATTAGGAATACTGATAATATAACCAAATTTTTTACCATAATGGTATAATTGAGAATGATGTACACAGAATCAGATATGACCAGACCATTTTAAGGAACTAAGGTCAATTTTATTAAATCAATGCTCACTAAGTCCTCTTGGGAAAACCAGCTTATACTTGAGTAAGGAAAGTCACTTTTGACTAGTCAAAGAAGCAGAATATGTTGGGGACCTCAAAAAAAAAAAAAAGATATTTGTCTAAGTCTCTATGGTAAAGGATTGCAGACTGCATGGTGGTGGGAGATCTGCAGGGACAACACCTGAAGAGAGAAACCAAACACTGTCTAAAAATTAACATTGATGTAAGAAAATAAATAAATGTAATAAAATAAGTAAATCTATAAGTACTACAGGCAAAATCTGGTGACAAATTTTTGACTCAGCTTCCTAGTCTCAAGAGGCTCTTAAAACTTTAATATGATATTCCTTATAAAAACTTCCAGCAAAAATATACTTTAAAAAGACCTATGTGGTTAATTACCATTCTTTTTACACCTATGTAAATAATCAGGCCAAATCTAATGAGACCAAACTTATTTTGTGACTGAGAATAATCTTACTTTGATTATCACTGATTAAAAGAAAAATGACTATAGAGAGAAATTTTATGTTTCAAAAGAAAACTATATAGCATAGTCTTGTGAATTTTCAATTCTGGTCCTGCTCATTGTCTGAACTGTTTTTTCATCTCTTTGTAAACTGCATGAATCCTGTCATCTCTCTACAAATTGTCCGCCTTTACCAAATTTTAAACTTAAATTGCAGTTTCCTTCAATTTCTGAATAGAATTGTCCAAATTAGCTTTTCTAAGTTTTCCTTAATTGCAATTATGGAGAACTAAAATCTGACTTCCTAGATTCTTACCGGGATCTTAGTTTATCATGTAGGAACAAACTTTCTTTACAGAATCTGAAGAACATCTGTAAACTGAAGCTTGATAACTATATACACACTTCAAAAGATGTGTTGCTACAGCAGGTCACATGGGGCAGCCTGTGTCCTTAAAGCTGCAGCTTTATGACTCACTCAGGAAATTTACCAAAACTCCCACCTGTTCCATGCTCTACTCTAGAATAACCAAGACTGGAACTGGACAGTCTAACCAAAACCTCCCTGATGTCTATGCCATCACCAAAATCACAGGGACTGTAAATTGGGAAATCTGTCAAATTACCACTGTCACATCCTCATTCTACCAAGTAAAACCATCCTGGGTCCAACGATAAGAAATCTCAGTTGGCTGCATTGTGGATTCAAAATTACGTTTACAGTCTGTTTCAACCACTAATCTCTGTTTTCATTTTTATTTCCATGGGAATTCCCTTGTTAAAAGTCTACTTGCACATACCAAATATCCTCTACTGCCAAGTCTCAATGTTTTAACTAATCCTTCATTCATGGAAATCTGCTAAAGCAAATTCCATGGACTAGATTCCCTAAGCTGTTAATATAATGCTTAGTTTCTTGAAAACAGAAAGACTTAGTAAGATGGACTTAAAATTTCACTCAGTTTGAAAAAAAAACCTGCAATTGCAATTTTTTCCTTTGTTTTTGATATGTGAATATTTTCATAAGACTCTTGCTATGTAAGAATGTCCTTCTCAGAGACATGGGAGACATTCTTTTAAATGTAACCACTAAGGAAGATTTCATCCTTATCCCACAGTATCTGTGAAGGGCAGGGGTTAATTGGAAAGCTCCTTACTTCAGGTTATAAAATTTTTTCTGTCATGAAAATACAAATGTTCATTTTTTATTAGGATAAAGCTAAATAGTGAAGACAAATGGTCCAAGATCCTCCAACCTCCCTCCTCTGTTACAACAGAGTTGAGTCAGACATAATTGTGGACCCTCATGTCTATTATAATAATCTTGCATAAGGTCTTCTTTGACTGTTTAACACTGTCCCATGCAATTTAACAAGATCCATGATCTATCAACAGAATCTAATCGTTAAAACAGACCAAATAGAGTAAACCAATTCATAGGAATCTGAACAACTTTGGACAACTTAGCTTTTCTATACTTTTTTCTACTCATCCATTCAATCTTGGATTGAATCATGGGATTTTTATAAAAATTAAAATCACTCATGTTTGGAAAAACCTTAGTTCACTACCCAAAGATCTGACAAGCTATTAAGCTGTTTGTGCCTCTTCTGCCTTACTTATCTTCTTAGCCAGTCACTTAACATACTGCCAGGTGATTTGTTTGCTTTACATATTGTACATCATATATGTAGATACTCCTTTTAAGAGACTGCATGTGATCTGCAAGTTTTATTCTTTTCTTTAAATGAGTGTTATTTCAGATATAAACTCTAAAGAGCTCACGCTTCCCATTGTTCAAGGTTGGTCAACTTGCAGGCACCACTATGGTTGTAGACAACAATCTGAGCAGATGAAAAGACCTATAGACTAGATATGTGGATAGTAACTCCCTTAAGGATTATAGCAGCTAAGTCTGTCATCTCTATCCAGAGCAGCATCTGCAGGCAATCTCCCCGGAAACTGATCTCTCTGACCTCATTCTCTTTCAAATCATGTATTGTTTTAGGCTAATAACCTACAACCCTTTCTTATAAGGCATATTCAATAAATGTAATCTTTTGGGGGAAGTAGCATTTTCTAAAATTAACTCTCTCCCTTTATTAATACTTGTTCTTTCATATTGGAAAATGTGAACAGTAAGTGCCCTTTTCATCAGTTTCATTCATCTGTTAAGTATCTAGGGGCCAGTACCTCAATCAATACATTCAATCTTTCTGAATTAAATTGCTCTCTGTTAGGAAACTAGAGAAAATGTCTTCAGATGATGAAACATGTTGCGTTTCTCTCATTTTCCTTTGTTCAATAGTTTTGAGACAAATACACATTTTTACCTAATTTAAATATCACCTGTGAGTGTTTATAATTATCCTAATGTAGCGTTAGGTAAGGAGGGTGGGGACTGACCACAAAGGGGAGCAACATTTACTATTCTAAAATTAGCACCTTTTTAATTATTTTGTAAATTGAATCATATTAAGTGTGGAAGAGGTACAGATGTTTAAATAACACCTGTGATAACTGATTAGATTAAAGGAATGCTTTGGCTCCATAAAACTCATTGTTTACCTAGGGGGAAAAAAAAGATGCCTCTTCAGTGGAGTGTGAGTTGGCTATGAAAATGTGGTCAGTCAGGCTCTTCTCAATGTGCCCAGAGTAGGCCTCAACAGTAAGTGACACCTAGATAAGGGGAACTAAAGGCTAACTAAAATCTTATGAGCTAGGAAAGCCTATTACTATTACCTGAAAATGCAGATTTGTTTATGCAGAATGCTGTGAAGGTCCTAGAGGCTAAGCAAAGCTTTGCCCTTGTCTCAGTGTTTGCCCTTTTCCTAATCTAATAAACAATCACTGTTTCCCTTTTTATGACTAGAAGTGGTTTTGGAGGATCATCTAGTTGTAGGTTTATTACTCAATGTGGTCCTCCAAGAAACTTATTTATTTTAGTCTCAGAAGTCATCCCTTCCTTATCTATCTACTGAAGACTAACTCTGTCTCTCCTTGACAATCCAAAGTCTTAAATATAGAATAAATATCCCTGGTCCACTCCATTTTTCTTTAGAATTTACAACACTACAAGTTTTCCAAACAGAGTTATTAAATGTTGATCTTCTTTCCTACTAATCTGTCTGATGTTAATTTGTTTGTCCAGTTTCAGAAGAACTCAAACAGATGAGAAAACATTTCCCTATACAACCTGGAGTGCCAGCCAGAAACATTATCAAAAGACTGGATACTGCTTTTTTTTTTTTTTGACAATCATCAAAAGGATGACTAGAGAGAATGAGAACTAAAATTGCTAAGTCTTGCAAGATAAAGATTTTTAACCCTATAAGACTTTTGAATTCTCCCCTGTTGGATGCCAAATGGTAAGATTCTCTCTATCTCTCGCTGATTGATAAATTGATATATATATATATATATATTGATATATAAAGCTGACTTCTTGGGGACTGTGCAGCTCTTTGGGCTTTCAAAATTTTGTTTTTATTTTAACTCCTTTTATGAGGTCAGTATACCAAAATAATACAAGGACAGCACCATGAAAGAAAATTACAAACCAAAATCTCTGATGAACACAGGGACAAAATCTTCAATAAAATACTAGTAAACTGAACTAAACAATACATTAGATCATACACTACAACCAAGTAGGATTTATTCCAAGGATGTAAGTGTTACAGAATGCATCTCTGTAGTAGGAAGAGAAATATTACAGCACCATGAATAAATGTCATTTTCTCTCCCCCCCACTTATGTGCAGTTACCTTAAACTGCAATTCCCAGCATACTATGAACCAGACTACCTGCATGGGGGAGGAAGTTGGGAAAGAGTGAGATGGATACATAAAATGAAGTAGGAGGAAGGAGGAAGAAACACAATGATATGGTGGTGGTGGGAGACACACAGATGAGAGACATGTGGAGAGGTTGCTCCTGTGACTTCAACATTTTGGCAGAGACTATAACAGCCGTTATTTTAACTTCATGGTGAATTATATGCTACATTTTGAATTTAAGTTCAAATCCCAGTTCTCTGGAACTTGCCAAATCCTTTTCTTGTCCTTTTCTACCAGAAAATGCCTTAGATTTGTGACAAACTTCAAGGCTTCAGCCACTCCAATTTTGACTAAGTCTTTTGGGTTGGGCATTTCTTCAAGAAGGAAAATTTTTGAAGTTCTACTGGGAAATGATTATTTAAAGCCTTTCTCCTCTCTGTGTACACACCAGTTAGATATCTTTCACATTAAGAGTTTACTTTTATTTATTTTTT
>PVHY01018950.1:0-28312 GCA_004024945.1 Uropsilus gracilis | reverse complement strand
GGGTATGTCTATGGGTTGTGTGGGGAAGGGCGTGGGGGGTGTATCTCTCTGTGTGGGGTATAGGTATGTGTGGGGTGTGTAGGTATGTGGAGGGTGTCTCTGTGTGTATGTGTGGAGTGTGTGTGAATGTGTGGGTGTGGGGTGTACTATCTGTGTGGGGTGTAGGTATGTGTGATGTCTGTGGGTATGTGGGGGGGTGTGTCTGTGTATGTGTGGGGATATATATGTATGTGTGAGGGTATATCTATGGGGTGTGTGGGGGAGGGCATGGGGGGTGTATCTCTTTGTGGGGTGTAGGTATGTGTGCGGTGTGTGTATGTGGGTGTGTGTGGGGGTGTACTATCTGTGTGGGGTGTAGGTATGTGTGATGTGTGTGGGTATGTGGGGGTGTGTCTCTGTATGTGTGGGGGTATATATGTGCATGTGAGGGTATGTCTATGGGTTGTGTGGGGAAGTGCGTGGGGGGTGTATCTCTCTGTGTGGGGTATAGGCATGTGTGGGATGTGTGGGTATGTGGAGGGGTGTCTGTGTGTGTATGTGTGGAGTGTGTGTGAATGTGTAGGTGTGGGTGTGGGGGTGTACTATCTGTGTGGGGTGTAGGTATATGTGATGTGTGTGGGTATGTGGAGGGGTATCTTTATGTGTGTGTGTGGGGTGTGTGTGAATGTGGATGTGGATGTGGATGTGGGTGTGTATGTGGATGGGTGTGTCTCTCTGTGTGGGGTGTAAGTATGTGTGGTGTGTGCGGGTATGTGGGCGGTGTGTCTGTGTATGTGTGGGGGTATATATGTGTGTGTGAGGGTATATCTATGGGGTGTGGGGGTGTGGGGGGTGTATCTCTCTGTGTGGGGTGTAGGTATGTGTGGTGTGTGTGGGTATGCGGGGGGCTCTTGCGTGCTTCCCCTGAGCAGGCCTCCTCTGACCCTGTCACCTTTGAGGGTCAGACATCAGCTGCCGCGTGAAGCGAGCCACACTGTTTGCCAGGAGCGCTGGTTTAACCAGTGGCCCCCGAGATACTCAATCTGCCGATGCTTCAGGCAGCGTCTCCCCTGGGGGTGCCCGCCCAGCCTCCCACTTGCTCGCAGACCTGCAGGCCTGCTGAAGGGCGGGTCCATTGGCCCCGGGATGGGAGTCGTCTCTGGAGGGAGCTGGGAATGGCCTTCCTGGCCGGTCCTCCCGCTTCCTAGGTGGAACCCGCCTGTCAGCAGCCGGTTAACCCACTGGGAGCGCGTTTTGGGTTATGGTTCCGCAGAGCTGGCTCCCCACACCTACCTGCAGAGCGCAGCCCATCCTCGGGGACGAGGGCCACCCGTGAGGCTGTGCAGCCTGGGCTGCAGGACGGGCCTCTGGGGCAGGCCAGCATCGCCGGTGCACACACCGTGCCCCGCCTGGCCCAGAGTGGGCCGAGCACAGAGACCCCTGCGGTTCTCCGGCCCCCCAGACAGGCCAGGCAGGAGGGGACCTTCCATGTTGCTCAGGGCTTTGGTTCTAGGCCGTGGAAGATGTTTATCCTTCGTTCAGTCCGAAGCCTTTGCATGCACTGGAGTCAGCTGTCGATTTTCCTTTCTACCTACCTGCCTCTTCCTCCCTCCCTCGCTGCCATCTTCTCATCTGTCTACGTACCTGTCTGTCTCCCCCACGCTCTCCCCCGCCCCCATCAGTCCGTCTGTCTTCCCATCTCCGTAATTAACGAGGAGCTGGTCTGGCCTCATAACAAGACTCTTGTCTCTGCTAGGCTGAGTGTCCAGTCTCTGCATCACTCGATCTTTCCGGAAGCCCCGCCCCCACCACCCTATCTGAAACCTCGGGGCAGGTGATGGTCAGCATCTTACCTGTCTGTGATTCGGTCTGGACAATGGTCTCGGCGATGGTTTCCAACCGGGGGTGACTTTGGTACCCAACGTGGACTGTTCAGCATGACCTGGGGGCTGGAGGAGGTGCCTCCAAATAGCGAGTGGATAGCAGCCAGGGACACCCCCAGGCCAGAGCCCTGCCATGTGCCAGCAGCCGCAGGGGGTGGGGCACCCTTACCAGCCTCGTGCTCCTAAGTTATAAAGCGGCTCCTCCAGCCCCACCTCTAGGACCCCTGTGTCTCTGGGAGGCCGTGAACCGCCATCACACGCAGATCACACACAGACCAGCAGGTGCCCCTCGGCGGGGACGTCCTTTTAGGAATGGGGGACTGACCGCATCATCTCTGTGAGAGGCAGCCTCTGCCTGGACTCCCCAGTTGGCACAGCGGCCGTCAGCAGATGGCAGTGCCTCCAGCTGCTCAGGGCTCAGCACACCCCTGTCCCCAAACGCACACCCAGCTGCCCAAGAGCCTGAGTCCATGTGAGTGGACAGTGTCCACTGGACTAATGTGGCCGAAGGCAGGGCCTGGCATGCAGCCGGCAGCTCCTCGCAGAACCCCCAGCCCCCGGAGATGAAATGGGGGAGCAAGGGTGCTGACCCCCACCTCTCTGAGACGGCCCTGGTCTGCTGCCCGCAGGCAGATGGGTGGCTGAGTTCTTGCACAACTGCCTCCCACCCACCGGCTGTGACCCGTGAGCGCCCCTGCACCCCCTTTTCTAGGCTGAGATTGCGAGAAAGGGAGCTGGGAAGCGCGGGAAAAGGCAGCCCCAGATCATGGCAGGTGGGGTCTGTGGCTGGTCAGTCTCCTGTGTTGGTGCTGTGCTTGCGCTCTCCTCGGAGACTCTCCCCCCAGCGGCACCGCCTGAAGCATGAGCTGCTTCCTCTAAGCAGCAAAGGCACCAGCTACGGGATCAGCAGGTCCGCTCCCTTGAAGCTCTCAAGAGTTAAGGAAGTGGGTGGGCCTCGTCTAAGCAGGGATGGTTCGGAGCCCGAGTGATGCCCTGGGGGTGCTGAGAAGTGCCCGTGCCTGCTGGGCACCCAGCAGTAATGATTGAGCCCCAGAAAAGACCAAGAAGCCTCCCTTCCCCTCCCCCCCAGGAGGTAGACTCCCCCAACTTTTCAGAACACCCAAGACCCAGCCCCTAAGTAAGAAAGCGCAGTGGGGTGTCCTTAGCAATTGCCAGACCCTAGACCCACAGGGTCTCACCGAGTGTCTTCAAATGAGCAACTACCCTGGACTCTACGCTCGTGGCAGGAGAGCCTAGTGGTTAGCGCTGACTTCCCAGGGTCTCACCCAGGACACTGTTGACACGTGGGTTTGGTTGGTCTCCACTTCAGGGCTGTCTTGTGCATTACTGGGGGGGAGTAGATTCCTGGCCAGTCGCTCCTCTTCCTGCCAGGATGATCTGCAGATGTTGCCAGCAGCCCCCTGCAGTGGGGGGTGGGGGTGAGAACTCTGTGAGAACTCCAGTGAGAACTCTGGCTTAGAGCTGCATGTCCTTGGGCAAAGCACTTGACCCCATCAGCGTCCTGACTCGGCCGGCCGTTGTCCATGGGGCATGGGGCAAGACCACCCAAGACGGGATGGGTTGTAGGGGTGGTTGCTCCGTGGGGTCAGCCCCATGCAGGGCTGGCAGCCTGCGGCCCCAGTAACACAGCGACACTGGGTCCTGCTTCTCTGCCGGCGTCGCTGTGGGTGAGACCTCCCGGAGGAAACGCCACCCTTGTGATGCCTCGCCCGGTGAGATGTGGTCAGGAAAGGGTTAGCAGCAGCGGGCGCTGAGATTGCAGATTAGCGGTGGAAGAGACGAAATGAAATCTGTGCTGTAATTCGAGGCAGTGTTTTTCATGGGAAAAGACGTTTCCCGACTCAGCTCTTGCAGCTCCTTTGTGCAGACGTTAAGGGCATGCAAGTGTTTATGATCGTGCAACCCCCCTCACTCCCGTGGCTTAACAATCAACACTGCCTTTTACCAATGAAGCCAAGTAACCCCTTGCTCCCGCCCCTGGGCTGGCACCCGGCAGCATCACATTCTTCCTGCGGGTAACTGCTGGCTCCACTCAGCTTCAGGGGAGCTTTGCGGCCCTGCCACCCAGCCGGCCCAGGACACGGCTCCGGGACACCCAGGCTGCCCTGTAAGGTTCCATAGCTGCGTTTTCGGAAACGGCAAGTGAGCACCAGGCCTGTGTTTCTCTCTTGGGGCTACGTAGACGGGGAGGACTGACTCGCCTGGCTGGTCCTGGGACAGGTGGCTCCCTGCAGTGTCCTGCTGCAGGCGGCTGCCATCCAGGGCTTCTAGCTGGCATGAGAGCCGTGAGCCCCCTCAGCAACCCTCCCGCTCATTTGCCATAGACACACACCTGTCCGTGGTGATGGCATGGTCTTGCAGGGAGTGTGACCGTCGTAGGAGGTGGGAGCCCACTCGCTGTGCTGGCCTCAGTTTCCCCATCTATGCAATGGGCATGTGTGGGATGTGGAAGCAGGTGGAGAGGTGGAGCTTCAGCGAAGGGGAACACCTCCCGTCTCTCCAGCCCCCTCGGGCACACGAGAGGGTGGGCAACAGCACGTCTGTCCCCTGTCACCCAGCTTCCTGACCTCTTTGGAATGTCCCACGAGACACAGGACCTATTAGTGATGACTGTTGTCCCCACAGGTAAATCCTCCTGTTATCATGCATCCCTGCATCCTCCCTGCTGCGTGTCACGTGCGCTTTGCTCCTTCCTCATGACGTCATTGTGACGTTTCCTTGCTGGGTCTATAAGGGGCTTCACAGCTTCATTAGAGTGGACCTGGACATGCTTCCCAGGATCCCCGTGCTGCGGGCTGGCCTCGCAGATGCTGTCCGTCTCTTCCATCTCAATTTCTTCTCCATTCCACACGCGAACCCTGACAGGCCTGCAAGTACCTTTCATCTTTGCCTTGGAAGGTTGTTGGAGGATGAAAGTAATTATGAATTAATGATCACAGATCATGTGTGTGACAGGATGCAGAAGGAGCCTCTCGACTCCACTTAGGCCCGCGCTTCCCAGAAGGGAGGATCTCTAGGGGAGGGGGGACGGCGGCACCAGGACTCAGCTCAGTCTCGCAGAATCAGGGACTAGGGAATTAGGGGTGACCCCACACTGTCCCCACCATCCACAGCCCTTTGTCCTACAAGAACATCAACGAGAGTGCCCGAGGCACAGAAGTGGCATGAATGTCCATATGTTGTGAGGTGTAATGGCCCTGGACATTTGCCGGATGTGACCACGTGGTAGACTGTGTGTCACTTCTAGCTGGTCGTTGTCGGGGTTGCGGTGCTTTTCAGTCAGGGGAGTACAGCCCTTTGCTGATCTAGGTACTGTCCTGGCCCCCAGCGGTCATTTCATTCATTCACTCCCTCAGCCGTCCACTCATCAGCTATGCATTGTGCACCTACTGTGTGCCAGGCACTGGGCTCCCACTGGAGATGTCCAGGCCACTGGAAGAGAAGCCACAGGCCCAGAGGTGGGTAAGGGCTGACAGTGGTCAGGGTCAGGGTCAAGGACAGGGGTGACAGGAGTGGGATGTGACCTAGTGCTGAGGCAGGGGCCCTCTGTCACAGGCAGAAAGAGGGAGGAACGCCTGGCCTGTTGGGCTAAGAGAGACACCCCCATGGCCAGCTAGGGTCACCTGTGGTGAAGACGGAGACGGAGGTTGGTGTGACCAAGGATACTGGTCCATCCAAAGACCATCCAAAGACCTAGCACATCCTCACGTGACGTGCTCAAAGGCCCCGGACATCTCAGGGATAAGCAAAACCACGTGTCATGAAGCCACGTCCTCCAACGACGTGGTCCGGGCCGGGGTGACCAGGACTCGTTTTCCTTTCGTCCATGTCTTAGCAAATGGCTCCGAACAGAACAGCAGTGCTCTTGTCTGCTCAGGCCGCACACCGAGAACGAGAAGGGCGCTTAGCCGGCGCTCGGGGCTCAGCGGCGGCTCCAGGCACCATGCCTCCTTCCACACCGCCTCGGACATGCTTCCACCCAGGCCACAGACACCCCAGCTGGCAAGTGTCACTGTCTCCCCCCCTCCCTGCATCCTGCCAAACTGAACGTTGTGATGAGTGTTGGCGGCCCTGGGCCATTGGCACTGGCAAGGCGAGGCCAGGATGCGGCCACTCGCTGCGGTTACCTGTCCAGGGAGGCCCTGTGCCTGCCAGGTGGGGACTGCGGGGTCTGGCGTCTCGGCCTCCGAGGGCTGTGGTTTTGCATCTCGGTGGTGTTTGGGCTGAAAGGATGGAATTGGCTTCCACAACCCAGAGCCTCTGGTGCCGAAAGGAAAGGGAAGATGAGGAAGAGATGGCGATGTGGGGGAGGGAGCGGAAGCCACTCGCTGGGCATGGCGGCGCCAGGGGCAAGGTTTTTAGGACTCTGGAGTCGAAGATGCGGAGGTGAGATAGCTCCTTCCCTGTGCTCATTCAGCTCCTCTGTGTTTTGAGCTTCCCACATTCGGCCAGCATCCGGCGGCCCTTCTTGGCTCTCCCTCTTCCCGGTCTCCGTGGGATGCAGGTGAGGCTGGGCAGGGCACGTTACGAGCCCAGCATCCTTTGCGCACCAGTGTGCCTCTGCCATGTCGCAATTTTAGCTCAGTGGGCAGAAGCCAGGGAATTCTACGCACGTGGCTACCCTGACATCCTGGCCAGGAACCCCCCAAAGCGACAACAAGACAGCTCCCCCCGTCCGGAAGAGGGGTGTCCTGGCAGGAAGCAGACAGAAGCAAAAGCACGGATCTGTGCTGAAAGGTTTTCCCAGGAGCAAAGTGAGAACTGTAAGCTCAAACGATTTGGCAAAAAAAGACCCCAAAAGCCTGTGTCCCCCAGAACCTGAGGTGTCCCCCAGAACCTGAGGTGAACCCATGTTCACCTTCAGCCCTGGCGCTTTCTGCGCAGTCAGAGAAACTACCTGCCAGTCGGGACCCTCTGGCATCCCAGAATGCACCAAGCCAGCTGGACCCCTGGTGGGCGTCCTTGCGTTTGGAGCTTCCTCGCTCTCTCGGGGGCTTAACCTGGGGCGCAGCTGACGTCCCCTCAGGGACGAAGGGACACGAGAGACAGCGGGAAACGCTGGGCTGATGAGGGGAGCGGGCCTTCTTCCCTTGCGTGCCAAGGGCGGGTTTCACATCCGCCGAAACTGCCCCAGAAAGGAGAAGATGAGTCACCCCCAAGAAGAGGGACAGCAACAGTCTGGTGGCCCAGAAACCCTCAGAGGCAGACTGGCCACCCGGAAACCAAACCCAGGAGGGATGGAACCAGGACAGCCCTGTCCCCCACCCCCCGCCCCCTGGACACCCAGTGGCATAGGAAGGCACCCCACTCCTGGGGCTTTCAAGCACCCCCTCTTTCTGCCTTCTACATCTCTCCCCTTCTGGCTCATCCGGGAGCAATGACCACCTTCCTGCGTAGCTGTGAGGTGCAGGGCGCATGCGCGGGGAGCCTGCGAGGGGAGGGGGGTGAGTTGCGGTCGCCGTGGGCTTTATTAGACCGCAGCACGCGGTCAAGTTCACCAGCCCGCAGCCTGTAAGGGTGGAGACTCATAACCCCAGGCGCTGGCCTCACAGACTCACCGTGACCTTCTGCCCAACTAAATAAAGCCATGAGCATCGTCCTTGGCATTTCAACAGCGCTGGCCTCGGGGGCGGCCACTTGCCCCCTCGGGAGCACCGGGCCTGGCTTGTGCTAACACGGGGTCAGCCCACTGGTGCCGTCGAGGCGCCAGCTGGCAGGGGCGGGAGCGAACTTGAACTTGAAGAGCAAATTGACCGCGCTGTTTTCCTGCTGGGTCCTTTAGACCCTGTCCACTGCCGACTGCCCTCTGCTGCACCCCGGTGTATTGGGCTTCCCAGAGAGGGGGGCCAGAAGGGCGAGCGGATGCTCCCCTCCACATGAGCGGCCCCCGCTCCAGCTTAGCGCCCGCCGGCAGCGCTGGTGTCCATGGTGGCGCTCGCATCACTCAGGATAACGGAGCGGATCTGTACTGATTCCTTCACTTAACGGGCATGACAGTGCGTGGGCAGGGAGGACCACCACGGCCTCTATATTGAAAGGAGGAAGCTGAGGCCCCGAGAGGCTGGAGATCTGCCCGGGTCAGAGCCCGGTGTGTTGCTGGAGTGTCCACTCCATTCGCTCTTTCCTCTCTGCTAGTACCCTGCTAATACCCCCTCCCCCGTGCATTTCCACTCCGTCTCTTCTCTTGGAGTGCATGGTCAGTCTCTTGGGGTGCATGCACCTTGGGGTGCATAATCAGTCTCTTGGGGTGCATAGGCAGTCTCTTGGAGTCCATGCACCTTGGGATGCATGATCAGTCTCTTGGGGTGCATGCATCTCGGGGGGCGACCCCATGTGCCTTGCCCCAGCCGCCCCCACCCTGCGCCCACCCACGGGCACCTGCATCCCGCAGCTGGCCCTCTCAAGAGCCTGGAGCCCAAGGCCGGCCCTGGGTCATCTGGGCGCAGGCCAAGGCCTCTGCCGGTTTGTGCAGGCCAAAGCAGGGTTGTGCGGAGTCTTCACCCCCAGGGACTCACTTCAGGCCGCAGAGGTCCAGGCAGTTCCCTGCGGGGTGGCTGCCCTTCCCGGGTGGCTGCCCTTCCCGGGGCAGCCCGACCACCGTCCGCCCTGGCCCTGGCTGCTCTCGGGCAGCAGCCTGCTAAGAAGAACACTTGAGAGTCTTTGGGCCTCCACACCCACGCACTTAAAATTCCAGAGCCACAGGTCATCTGCGAGGGAACTGTCACTCCCTGCACGTGCGCGCACCTCCCACTGCTGCTACAGGTCCGGCCTGGGGCTGGGGGCAGTGCTGGGCAGAGCAGGGGCGGCAGTGGGCGGGGCAGAGATGGGTGGACGGGGCCTGAGTGTCGGGCGGGACCAGAGTGTGCAGGGTCTGCAGTGGTGGGGCTGGGGTGGGTGGGGCCTGAGAGTGGGGTGGGTGGGACCTGAGTTGGGCATGGTTCTGGTGGTGTGGCCCTGGAGTGGGCAGGGACTGAGTGGTGGGAGGGACCAGAGTGCTGGATCTGCAGTGGTGAGAGATGCAGTAGGCGGGGCCTGTGGTGGGTGGGCAGGGCCTGTGGTAGGTGGGTGGAGCCTGTGGTAGGTGGGCGGGGTCTGAGGGCAGGCTGTGGGGTGGGGGTGTGGAAGCACAGAAGGGTGACCAGCTGTGCGCGCTGCCTAACTGCTGGTCCCTGGTGTCAGGTCCCTTGCCAGGTTCTTGTTCTGGTTCCACGGAGATGGAAGGCAGTTTTTCCCGAGTGAAAAAATGTCACATGCCCCAGTGGGAAAAATGTCATCACGTGTTCCCTGCGTCTATGGGGTCATAACCAGACAGCTGCAAAAGAAGTGCCATTATGAAATAACTCCGCCTTGGTGAACCACACTACTGCCTCCGGTTCCCAGAAACATGCCCCTACGAGCTTGTGCTGAAGAGACGCTTCGCAGCCATGGCAGAAAGCATCAGCACTGTAACGACAGGCAAGGGTTTCTCGCGGACTTGCGGCAGTGGAATTCTGTCTAAGGTTTGCAGACTGCAGGCTTGGCAATGATAACTCGGGTTTGCAGCCCACTGGCCAGGCCAGTCGGGAGCCATTAGAGTCTCCAGAATGGCTTTCTCTCAGGAAGGCTGGGCTGGGCCGGCAGTGGTAAAACCTGAGCAGTCCCTGGTGTCAGATGTGGCACCTTGTGACCCAGGCGAAGAAGGATAGTGAGCTCGGGGCTGGGAGATCTGACTCCTGCTGCGAAGACAAACTGTGTGCCTATGGGCAAGTGTCCTCTCTGGGGCTTAGCTTTGCTACCTTTGAAGAACACTCACAGTGATCAAGCCTCTCTCAGGAGATGAGGTAGTAAAGGGAGGCGTGTCTGAATGTTGTCACTTCGAAACAGACCTAAAAATGCAAAGTTTATAAAGATGATGACTCTGTCTTTTAGGAAACCAAGACTGGGAGGGGTGCCTAGGACCACCCCAGCATGGGAGTGTCTCCAGGGGGGGTCACACCCACAGGTGCCTGTGGAGAAGCTGCCACCTGCAGAGCCAAGACCGAGCTCTTAGGGCTGTTGGTGTAAGACCGAGCTCTTAGGGCTGTTGGTGTTTGTGCTGGTAGAAGAGACCCCCCTCCCCCACGTTCATGTCATCCTCAGAATAGGATCATATTATAAACCAGGTCTTTGTAGATGTCACCAGGTGGAGGTGAGGTCTGCGGCATGTGCTCATTTTGTGCAGAACTGGCCTGTCCCTGCCAACCCCGGGGCTTGGGCCTCCGGGACACAGAGGCAACACACTTCAGCAAAACCAAAACTCGGTTTGTGGTCACGGTGCAGCGGCCCTGGGCACCAAGCACAGCATTTCCACGACACGCCTGCAAGGCCTGAGGTTGCCAGGCACAGAGAAGGCACCCAGGGGCTCACACTCACCTGCACGGGGTGGGTGCTGGGAGGGCTCATTCTCAAAGATGCTATCAGAGGGGACAGTGTCCCCATGTGTATCCCCAGAACCCCTCCATTTGCAGGCCAAGAAAGGGATCTGGAGAGAGAACATCCTTTGCAGAGGATCGTCAGTCTCCTAACTTGGACCACCTACACACACAAACACACATACACACATACACATACACACAGACACCTGGGCCTCCTCTGTCCCCAAGGAAGGTCAATATCCCTTGCTTATATCTGCAGGGAACTCCCTCCCTGACTCCCTCTCCCACTGCCATCCCTTTGCACCCCACTGCAGGGATGTTTGGGGTAGAGAGGAGGCTGCCCCAGGACATTAACTCAGACACAAACTCTGTTCCACCCAACCCCACCAGGAAGGCTGCCTGGAAGGTGAGGGCTGCTGCTGGCTGTGTAGGCAGGAAGAAGGATCAGGGGTGGGATGAGGGACCCCTGATGGCTGGAGGGAGAACCCAAAGTGGAAATGCAGTGAGTGAACGGAGGGTAATAGAGCTGGCTTGGGGAGGGAGAGGGAGAAAGGGCAGGTGGGTGAGGTCTTCTTAGGAGAAGCTCTGAAAGCAGCTCTGGGATGTGAGGCGACAGCTAACAGCTCCAGTGCTGGGAGGAAGTGGGCAGGACAGGCAGGTCGCTACTCCCAGCACTGCGGGGCCTTGGGCTTCATTGGCAGCTCTTAGTAGCCAAAGATGGCACAGAGGAGCTGGGAGCTGGTGACCCTTGGCCACCCCATGTTGCTGTGCCCTCATAGTGGACTTGGCCAGGGAAGGTGAGCCGGGGTGCAAGGTCCCTCAGTGCCTGATGGTGACCCCTCCCTAGATAGCACTCTGGCATGTTAACAAGCCAGCTGGGGTGTGGTTCTAAAGTAACATGAACAAAGCCGCTCCCAGCATCCTTTGTGCTTGTTCTGTTGACCACAGACTTTAGCAGGGAAAGATTCCTGGGAAGTGTGGGGGGTAGTGGCGGGGTGGGATGGGGGCTTGGGGGAAGGGTCCTGATTATGAATCAGTGACTTACTGTGGCCAGAAAGATATTTACATCGAGTCTGTTTCCTTGGCCTCCATTGGTGTTAAAACATGGGTGACGGTTGAGGAGTCTGCTCTTTCCAACTTAGGGAAGGGAGACTAGTGAATTGACGTATTTTGGACCAGATCTGGCATTTGCTCTAGTCAGACCTTAGGACCCTATAATGCAGGCATCAGAAATAGAGGGGAGAACAATAAAAACAAGGAGTATAAACACACACACACACACACGCGCACACACACACACATACACACACTATGATTTGAATACCTTGTGCTGTTGAATGCTGTAGTTTTTCTTAGTCGCTCTTTCAACCTTCAAAATTCTGTAAGGTCGGGAAAGGTATATGTACCGATCTTCCAGGTAAGGAGACTGAGGCAAAGAGACTTGTGTCAGACATCACCTGGCACCTGAACTCAAACCTGGAATCCGGCCTCTGCATCATTTGTCCAAGTTCTTCACCTATTTTTACCATTCAGACATTTATTCATCTATTTCCCCAGTCACTATTATTAGTCATTTATCATTTATAGATTTAAGTGAATTCATATATTTACCCCAGTCACCATGTCATCAATCTTCACTATCAATGTATTTACACATTATTAATTCTACTGTTAATCCTATTCAGTAATGGACTTGTTACTCATTAAGCTGTTCATCTTAATTATCAACGTTATTGTTTGCATGTTTATTTAGTGGCTATAGCCTGACTTAGGAACATTTTTTAAAGATCATTTTTAAAAGCTCTTCAACGGGCTGCCTGGGACGTGTTCGAAGACGCGCTCACCACGCATAGCACAGGAAAAGTTCCTTTGCACTAATCCTGCTAATTGAGTCTCAGTCTGCCGGTCTCACAGCCCAACCTCCACGGCTGACTGTGTGTTTTGTCTAACCAATCCGGTGCGCGCCTCTAAGACATGTAGCCTTTGAAAATAATATCGAAAGCCAACCAGCAATTAGTGCTTTAAACATGCAGAGAAAATAACACCAGCTCAGTCTGTCTCCAGTCTTGGGAATTCTGTCTCTCCTAATCCTTGGGGGTGCAGACAGCACCCGAGGGGAGAGGGATGTGGGGGCTTTGTTGTCTTTTTGCTTTTGTATTTTATGAAAAGGGGGAGCAGGGCAAAGTGAGGGGCAGGGGACAGCTGCTGAGCTGTTCCAACGTTCTCAGGACTCTTTCCCTGAAAGAGGACAAGTGTCCATCGCTCCTGTTCCCGGGGGTCTGGTGATGACGAGGGCCGAGGCCCAGCTTGGCCCACACCATAGATGCATTGTCCAGAATCTCAGCAAAGCCAGACACCATGAGCGTGTGCCGCCTCCCCAGCGGGAGGGCTGCTGGGCTTGGGTTGGGGTCAGGACCCCAGTGGGCATCTCCACCCTTCCCTCATCTTTGCTGCCCTCTTCTGTATCCCAACAGGAAAGAGCTTCACACTGACCATCACCGTCTTCACGAACCCCCCGCAGGTCGCCACCTACCACAGAGCCATCAAAATCACCGTGGATGGACCTCGGGAACCTCGAAGTAAGTGTCCACCCCCACCGGGCCGCGCACACTCGGGCTGGGGCGTTCAGGGTCAGGGACGGGGACTCAGACCCACGGGCCCGATCATGGCTCAGCGTGATTCGGACCCCTGCTGGAGGCAGGGGGTGAAGGGGGATGTCGGTTCCTGAGGGAGAAGGCGCTTTGAGTGGACACGGTCCCTCTGGGAGGTTCTCTGGGCTCTGCGTCACCTGCTGGAAGTGGAAGCATCTGACTCAAGTGCCTGATACGTTTAGAAACGTTTGGGAGCACGGGGGGGGGATTGGGGGGGCTGAATAGCATGAGCAGAGTCAGAGCTGATGGTGGCCGGGAGACTGGCCGGGCACAGGGAGGCTGAGGCGGGCCTGATGCGTAGAGAGGACCTCAAGGGCTGCTGGCCGTCCACTCGCGGACCCTATGTCCACCTGGGCAGCCAGGCACAAGCACGTGGAGAACGACCCCTTTTCCTTCTGTGGCACCGGCCGAAACCTCCTTCCAGGACTGTTTAAACTGGAGAATGGCAGGGCAGGGGAGAGCCCCAGGGAAAGGGGGTAAATTTAGAAAATGGCACCAAACAAAATAGCTCCTGTGAGGAAAGCTTTTTAAAGCAGGAGTGGAGTTGTTTAGTCTGCAGAAAAGATGTCTTCACGGTGACTTAATGACTATCTTTGAGTAAACATGAGAGCAACACTCTTTCCAAAACCACACCCTTGCCTGCATGGCGGCTGGGTCACGGCTCCAGCTCCACGAGCCAGCTGAGCTCCAGGCGGGCAGCCGAGGGCCTCTGCTCCCCAGGGACATGAGGGTTCTCTCCTGCCGGGGAGAGGGCGGTCCCGTCCCTGGAAGCTGGGATTCAGGAGGTCAGATTGCAAAACAGAGTGGCTGGTAGCCTGGGGCCTGGGGCACGTGCCTGGAGCTTGGGTTCAGGAGCTGGTGTCTTGCGGATGATGGGCCGTGTTTGAACCTCGGTGCTCTCATCTGCGCAATGGGGGTAAAACGAGCGCTTCTTGATCAGATTGAATGAAGCCGTGCCGCGTGCCTGGCTCAGAGAATGGAAATGGCAGGATTTCCTATAGAGTATCCCTGCCTGTTCTTGCTCAAGCCAGACCCCCCGAGCTCCCTCCCCTGGGAGTGCTTAGGGAAGCTCTAAGGTGACCCCTGGGCTTCACGTTCTTTGTCCATGCAGCAAGGCTGCCTTTTCCTGCAGTCCTGGCCATGACCTCCTAGCAACCCCACCCGTCCCTTGGAGCTCTCCCCATTGCTGCCCAGAACTGGGCAGAACCCTGCAGAGAACCAGGGACAGCGCCCCCTGCTGGACCTGGGGTTCCTTTTGCCATCCCCTCCATCCTGTTCATCACGCTCCTTGACCCCCTCCACATCTGACCTCATTTTCCCTTCCCGCCCATGTAGATGCGCGGGCCATGCCCAGACTTGGGCATCTCTGGGACATGGCCACCTCCCTTGACCCCAGTTTCTGTGAGAGTAACCACAAACCCTGGACCTCACAGCTGCTGCCAGACCCAACTCGGTTTTTCACAGTCAGGCTGGCAAGGAAAAGACTGGCAGGAACCCTGTGTTCAGCCGGCACAGAGGACCTGAGAGGAAGCAGGCTTGAGCACTAGCACAGCACAGGGCAGGGCCGGGCAGTTGTGAGAAGTGAGGACATTGAATGAACTTGAGGTCATTGCGCGTTGAGAAAGACTCACTCGGGAGGCAGTAGAAGCTTCGTCTCCAAAAGCAGAAGCGTCAACGTCTCTTGGGCAGTTCAAATGCCAGCCCCCTGGAGGAGGAGGGTCTGACTGAGTGACCCCTAAGGGTACCTTCAACTGCCATTGCCCTTTTGTGCTTCAAGAAGGGCAGGTTTTGCACCACTGCGGGGGTTCCTGTGACATTCAAAGAGCTAAGGAGGTGCTTGGGGTCAGGAAGTAATGGCCACCTGACTTAGAGGAGCTGGCCGTCAAAGAGGACACGGGGGAGGGGGGGAGGGCTTTCTATGTATTGGTTGCTTCCCCTGCTGTGTTGCAGCCTAGGCAAACAGTTTTTATGGAAAAGGGCCTTAGAGCAGACAGAAGGGGTTTCCTCTCAGCAGAAAGCCGTTTTGGGGGAGTCTTTCCCACCACATGGAGTTTGAGGCCCAGGAGATCATCAGTGTAAAAATGACCTGAAAAGGGGCTTCTGGAACAGGTGACATGAGAGTACCACATGTAACCCCTCTCTCTCCTTCATGTCTTAGCACCGTGATGCAAGACAGGAATTCTTGTTCCATGAGACACAGCCACTTTCTCATCTTTGTTTCTTTTTTATTTATTTTATTTATTTATTTATTTTTGAGACCAGGTCTCGCTATGTTGCCCTGGGTAGTCCCGATCCGGCGGACTCAAGCGATCCCCAACCTCAGCCTCCCAGGTAGCTGGGATTACAGGCACCTGCCACCATGCCCGGCTGCTTTTTCAAGACCAGGTCTTGCTATGTTGCCCGGGGTAGTCTCAAACCTACAAACTCAAGCGATCCCTGGTCTCTTGCCTCCCAGCACTTGAATTACAGGTACACATCACCACACCCAGCTCTCTTCTTTGTTTCTTTAAAGAGAAACTTGGGGGAACTTCCCTCCAGCGGACTGAGATATAATTAACACATAGCTGTGTGTGAGTCTGCGGTTTCCAAGATGGTGATTTGGTAAATGTGGCTACGGTGAAACAACATCCTAGTAAGGCCACTGAGCCATCTACCCATTCATGGAGTGGTGACCTGTGGGGTGTGTTGAGAACTTGTGAATCTACTCCCTTAGCAGCTCTCAGGTACACGTGGAAACCGATAACGGCTGTCACCCAGCCAGCGATTCAATCCCCAGCAATTACTCATCTTATACCTGGAAGTATGACCTCTTCAACCACCTCCTCAGCTCCTCCCAACCCTCAGGGCAGCTACTATCCTGTTTCTTTGCATTTGGTTTTCTTGGAATCCACGTATTCGTGAAAACACGCTGACTTATTTCACTTGCCCTGATGCCCTCGAGGTTCCTTCATGTAGACACACCACACTGCTTTTCTCCATTCACATTCCCATAGACAATCAGGCTGTGTCCTCATCTTGGCTACCGTAAATGACAGTCACTTCCTAGGGTCATGAAGCTATGATGTGTCACGCAGGACACCTGGACAGCATCAAATCTGTATTCATCAGGTTCTGATGGTTATCTGTCACCGTGGTGCTATGAATTCTGGGAGACCGGGGGTCAACATGGCCTGCCACTGTGACGTGAAACAGTTTTGGAAGTTCTCTTATTTGGTGACATTAAAGACAGTGAGAAGGAAGAAGGACCTCAGCCATATTGTCCCGGAGGTGGGGGATGGTAGCCCAGAGAAATGTGTTGATTGGCCTAGACAGAAAGGAAATGGTGATGAAGACAGAAGTAGAGTGAGGGGCTCCTAACACCTCGTCCTGTCTTCTTACCCACCCATCCTCTGTCCATCCTCTGTTCATCCTCCCGATTTCCATCCACACATACTGTCTGCAGTCTCCGTCACACCCTCCGACCTGCCTCACTGAGTTGCCAAAGAGATTGAAAATGGTTTTCATTTCAAATGGTTACGGATCCACCACTTCATGACTTAAAAGATGCTTTCCCCACATTCCACGGGCTATTATTTTTCACATCTCTAGCCACTAGAGAAATGATGAATTATTAAAAACAACATTATTTTCTGGAGAACAAGCACCAGGAGAAGGCATGCTCTTTGGGGGGGTTGGTCCTGGCAGGCTGCAAAGGGGACCTAATTCCCATTGAGGGGGTGGATGAAGCTTGTGAACACAGGAAGGCACAGCTCTTTATGCACAGAAGACAGAGTGAAGGGAAAGGCTATTTCAGAGATGTCTTACGTCTTTCTTATATTCCGGGGCCTCTGATGACAAGTCTAGCTCGCAGTTCACACACGTGTCTATCACTTGGCCCTCGTTTCTGTCATACTATAATATTGAGGTCATCTCTATGGCTACGTCACAAAATAATCTGAACACATGAATGGCCCCAGGGTTTGGGAGGAAGGTATCTGGCTAAGGGCAAGGTTCAGGATTGCCAGCAGTCAGCACTGTAACAGCCCTTTGGGTGGGAGGGTGTCAGGGGGTGTGAAATAGACAGTTGTTTGAGGTCAATGCCATACCTCTCTGGCCAAGAATCTGTGACTCCTGGATTAGCATTTGTACAGGTTCCTAAAACATGTCTGCCCTGGGGTGAGAGGCGTTCTTTTGAGAAGGTGGTGTCTTGAGATTCATTTCAGTGCATAGTTGGTGGGAGTGACTGAAGGACTCTGGATTAAGCTGTTTCCTAGGACAGTGGCTCTTTTGTCAACCAGCCACCGCAAATAGGGAGTGAGGGTTAAAACAGGTTACCTGAGCATCTGACTCCCATCACTCAGTTGCTTTGGTAGGTGTTTTGCGGTGCTTACATCACGCAACTCTAATACTCGCCATTGTGACTGAAGATAAAAGCAAATCTATGATGCATGTGGAGAGAGGAAGAAAGCAGGGTCCTGGGTGATGCATGTAGACTGTGCTTCGAGTGAATAGTAGCCATTCAGGAAAGGTGTAGACTGATAAGGACCAAGGGCCTAAAAACACTTACAATCCAATTTATCCAAAAAATGAGTGGAACAGAAAAGATGCTCTTATGCTTGATGGTGAGTGTTCTTTTCTCTTAATAAAAATTGCCTCATAATGTCAAAGAAAAGGTGGTAAAACATAACACATAGTGCAATCTACTCTTAAGTCAGTAGATGTGCTGGGTGATGAATGTGAGACACAGAAAAGGCCCCAGACTGTTGCCCCACACTGTTCCCAGATGCTCATGGCTGCAGGCTTCACCAGAACAGGTCAGGAGTGGAGGCAGAACCGCCATCTCTGGCCCAAGATCACACACCGAACTCCAGAGACAGGCAAAGCTGCACACACGCTCCTGTCACAGATGCCAGCATCTGCTTTTAAGAACTGCAGCACCAGCTCCTTGAGCCTCATTCTATTGAATTCTCTGCCTGATTTGTCTTTACTAGGATAGTACCACTAAAGCTCTGGGTCAGACGCACCTTTCTCTGAGAAAGCACAGCATGTAGCTTCAGCGATGATCCTTTCTGTGCCCCAGGGAGGGAGCTGGTATCTCCCCTTCCTGGGGCCTAGCTGCAGTCAGAGCACACTTGGGCCCCCCATCCCAGCCACCCTGGCCCCCACCATCGGTGGGCCTCATGTCCACTTGAGGGTCAGCCATAAGAGCTCCCGCTGCAGGGCAAACGTGCAGGGCAGAGAAAAGGTGACCAGCCTGACCGCCAGGCGCAGAGGCTGAGACCAGTTGGGTCTGGACAGGGTTTCCTAGAGAATGGGGCGTCTGGCCAGCAGCACCCTGGAAAGAGGCGAATCCACCTCATTCTGTGCTGGGTGGGTTTGTGGCATCCTGAGTGGTTATTGGTGACCTCAGGATTGTCATTGCCCAGCCACAGCCACTGCCTGCTGGGAATTCCTCCCAGCACATGTCCCAGCCAGCGCACGGCGGTCTGCTCTGTCCCTCTTCTCTGGGCTGCTGCAGTCATCAGAGTTGGGCTTTGGGGAGTTTTATTGCTATTTTATTTTTTGGGTGCTATCTTGATCCACAGAAGAGAAGGAACTAACTCTTTTGTATCCTTGCCACCCCGCTCAACACAGAGCCAGAGGTTCAAGGAGCAGAGAACGTTGGAGGACTCTCCTCCCTGTCTTGGAAGGCACGTCAGTGCTCAGGAGACATTCTGGGGTGACCGCCACGGGCACCATCATTCCCTGGGAGCAGCTCCCCAGCCGCCCACAGACAACATGGCCAGGGCAATTTGCACAGCGTTCATGGTCCCCCTGCCTACCTCGTTCCTGTGAATTTTAGAATCCTTGTTCTCTCATTGGTGGTGGCAGCCAGCAAAGCCGAGATGAAGGATTTTGTACTGGGGGAGGGGGTCTGAGGGACTCCGACTAAGGTCCGCAGGGATTCGGGGTGATCGGGAATCTAGAGGACCCTGGAGAGAGCATGCTTCTGCCCTGGTTGCAGGAGGGATGGCCTTCCCGATAGCTCATGGCAAGGCAGGGAGGCCTCTGCTTTCTCTAACACAAATGTCACAACGGTTTTTCAGTGACATTTGTACCGCTGCGGAAAGGGAGGGAAACTCCTTTCCAGGTGTCACCAGGAACCTAGAGGTGCCTTCTCAGGCTAACACCAGGGCCCGCAGGAGAAGAAACTGACTGATCATGAACCATGATGACCTTGAACTTCAAGCTGGGCACTAGCTTGAATGCCCCACAGGGAGTCGAGACCTGACCCGATCTCTCCTTGTTAGAATTCCGTAGACACGGCGCTGAATGGGAAAAAAATTCCTGTCTGCTTTTAGGCTTCCGTTTCTTAATCTTAAAACATGTAAAAGGGTTTCTGGATCCCGAACTTGGGGACCCGGGTTTCACCCTGGCGCCACCGGACCAGTGAGTGTGAAATCGAGCAATTATCTTAAGTACCTTCGTTCTCGCTTTCCTCCTCTGTCGAACCAGCCGATGGGACGAGATAATCTCTAAATTAGTCCGCGCTCAAAAGGGGTAACCAAATAGTGTCAGAGGAAGAGACCCAGAGGTGCCCGCAGACAAAGCCCCTTGGAGGCCCGGGCCTCCCCTCACCTGCCCTGTCCCGGGTCACGTCCGACAGCTGGAGTGCACGCGGGTCACCTGTCAGCTGTGGGCTTTTGCTAGACCGTTTTGAAAGGGCTTGCAGCAGTTTTGACCATGCATGGCTATGAGTGATGCATTTACTTCCCTGCAGGCCAGATTTCTCTGTCATGAGCCTCTGACCTCCGTGGAGGTGGAGGTGCCCACTTGAGATATGCTAATAGTGTGGGAGATCTGGGGGTCTGGGGCTGTGCCAGGAGGCTCAGGCTGTGCCCGTCGTCAGGGGGTCTGTAGGAGTATGTCACACAACCATCCTGTGTCATGCAAGCAGGCCCATCTGGGGACACTCTTTTTGGGTTCTAGCAGACAGGGGAGCTCTAGTGCCCTGGGTGGGGTTTACAGCTTTCATGCCTTCTCAGGGAACCAGGCACACAGGTCCACCAGGCAGGGAGGCTGGGTCAGGGCTGCCCCCCACAAACCCCCAGGAATCTTCACACTCTTTGTCTGGGCTTTCTCTCTCTTGCATCCTCTCCCCCTCTCGTATTCTTGGATTGCTCTCCCTTCCCCACAAAGCTACATCACCCTCTATCGCCACCTCCCAGGCCCAGGTGAACCCACTCACGCATGCACACACTCACCAGGTCGCCATCACGGGGATGATGCTACATCCCAGGTGCTGGTTAAACAGACTAATGGGGGGAAAGCCTGACGAAGCAACATGCATCGCAACGTGCATCACACACAGAACACGTGCTCAGCGGCTGCGTGGCTGGCCAGGCGTCCAGTCCACAACAGGTTCTTAATAATGATGTTGGGGGGGGTCAAAACTCAACCCTGATTTTTGGTTTCTAACCACATGGGGCAGCTTCCCCCCCCCCAGCTGCCCATGTTGTGTGTGTGCGTGAGGAGGCATGTCTAGGCTCTTCAGTCCTGTGCTGCAAAATTGACCCCAAAAGGCACCAGAGTCTCTCGGGTCCAAATTCTTGCCCCGCATCAATGCAGCCCCATGTGGGGCTGGGCTGCAGACACAGCCAGGCTCTGGGGCATGGACAGATGGTAAGTCACCCCGGAGTGTCCCAAGCCAACCTGACTTTCTTGACTTGCGCCTGGCTTGGGGGGCCTTCTGGGTAACTGCTTAGTAGAGCTTGTGTCCAGCCCCCCAACCTCCTCCCGTGCAGCACTGCAGACCCTGACGGTCACCCGGAGAGAGTGGGGTGGGGGGGGAAGGGCAGCCCCAAGCAAGGATGGGTGGGGCGCACCCCATCCCCAGGCCCATGCAGGACGAAAGTCTTGCATTCGGTGGGGTGTCTCAGCAAGGGTAATCATGGGTACCAGAGGAGCAGGCCCCCCACTACTGAGTGTCCCCCACTGCCATCAGGTGAACCTCCAGTTACAGGCGGGGTGTGTTTGGTAGTTGTGGCTCGGAGAGTGTCCACGCATGTGCCAGCTCCTCCACTCATCCTCTTTCGAGCAGATTTGGAATTTTCCTCGACTCCCCATTTGCCGCTTTTCTAATTCGAAGAAAAAAGTGATTCCCCTAGAGTTCCCTGCCTCACGGCACACCTAGCAAGCTTGGCCTACGCGAGGCAGCGTCCCTGGGAGTCATGGCTGATAAGCGGTCAGTCGGATGGACCTTTACTGATCAAAGTCAAAGTAACAGGGAAAACAACACCTTGGAGCATCCAAGCCAAGTTCTTTGCCCTTTTTGTTTAAAGGCAAAGAGTCCAATGAGTCTCCCCACGCCCTAAACCCCCGCAAAGTCGTTTCATGGCTGTCCGTTGGTTTAGGAGCTCGGTGACTTGCAATCCAGGATGTAGCGTGACTCAGACCGGGCTGTTCTGGGAATCTTCCCGTTCCCTTCCCCTCTGCCGCTGCGATGCCCCTTTGAGATCATGTGTTGGCTTTGTTCTGTTTTGTTTCGTTTCACCATGGCTTAGAAGTCAATCTTTTGGTCATTTGAGATAAAGAGTAAACATTTGGAATAAGTCTTAAGTCCTGTCTACGTGGATGGCTCTTTTGGGATTTGTTCCTGGTTTCACCTTATTTTCGCTTCATTCTGTGCCGTTCCCAGCCCCTTTGCTGTGAAGAGTTAAGGAGGATGCCTCGCACTGCCTTTTGCTTCTCATGAGCCAGCAGGCCCACATCTTCAAAATGAAGCGGTGGGCTCTGGCTCCAGGGGAGTGAGAAAGAGACCGGAGCAGGGTCTACCCGGCCTGGACTGACCCCTGCCCCCACTAGCTGGGCATCAGTTTTCCCATCTGCAGAATGGGCTCGTTGACACCTCCCTGACTGGGGAGGGGGGACTTGGCTTAAGTGTCCCAGCCTGAGAAGCCACAGGAGCGAGAGTTGGTGGTTCGGACTCCAAGCCTAACTGTGGGACCTCCCCCCCAACTCCAGCTCAGCCTCCTGGGGTCTAAGACCAGGAAGGGGATGAACCCATATTGGGGGAGTTTGGGGAGGTCCTTGTGCAAGTGAAACACGTGTGGTCACAGCCCAGGGCCTGGCGGCAGGCTCCTGATTACACAGGTCCTTCCCAACCTGCCCACAAGGAAAACAACTGAAAGTCCACCAAGTGCAGGCCGGCCACCTGCCATAGCCAAGATTTCTGAAAAAGACTCCTGGCAGCCTGGGTCCTTCAAACACCATCCAATCAGAGCTTTTTTCTCACTTCCACCCTTCCTATTACTAACTCCACATTTTGAGTCACTGAACCCAGCACATCAACAGCTATTTAAGCGTGCTGCCCTGCGGCCTTGGGAAGAGGTCATCTTCTTTCCAAACAAAGACTTCATCCAAAGGTTTCTTAGCTGAATATCAGCCGTTGTGGCACCAAGACTCTCAGCATCTAGACGCTTCTACTGGGTCATCTACACAATGGGGCGATGATAGGAGAGCTGTCTACTGCCTAGGGCTGTTTGGACTGGGTGGAGATGATGGGTATCAAGGTGTTCTGTAACCCTATAGATTAGATAATTTGGAAATATAATAGCTGTGTGAGTATATAAGACAAAAATAATAACAAAAATATTTTATTTGATTATGTTTTAAATTGATAGTGCACACACACGTATTTTACATCATTGTCTACACGAGGTTCTCCCACCACTTTATCACCCGTGAACTATCTTAATCTCTTGTGCCTTCCCCCTCCCCCATTTTTACCCTCCTACCCCTTCTTGCTCTACACTTCGGTTCTGTTGGCAGTATTAATTTTTTTCTTGTTTGTTTGTTTGTTTTCCCTATATCCCGCATACAAATGAAACATCCCATATTTTTCTTTTTCTTTCTGGCTTATTTCTGCTGCATGATTCCTTCTAGCCCTACCCCTGTTGCTGGGAATGACCTAAGTTTGTCATTTTTGATTGATGAATAATATTCCATTGTGTACATAGACTACAGCTTTTTCAACCATTCATCGGTTTGTGGGCCTTGGGCTGTTTCCATAGCATGGCTGTTGTAAATAGCGCTGCAATAAATAGAATAACAGCGAAACTTTATTTATTTTTTTTGAGACTGGGTCTCGCTATGTTGCCCGGGGAACTACAGACTCACATTTCCTGGGATACCACAGACTCAAGAGATCCCCAGCCTCAGCCTCCCAGGTAGCTGGTATTACAGGCATGCACCACCACACCCAGCTATTTTTTGAGACTAGTTCTCACTGTGTTGCCCCGGATGGGTCTCAAAAACCTGTGGACTCAAGCAATTCCTAGTCTCTATCTCCCTGCCTAGGCTGGGATTAAAGGTGTGTGCCATCATACCTGGTCAACAGAGAAACTAAAAAATGGCTATGTAGGATATGCCAATCTTAGGCGTCTTAAGCAATTCCTAGATTCTTGGCATTGTAGTTCATCTCTGGGCGCTTTGGGGGTTAATAAGAACAATGTGTAGACAAGAGAATTTCAAGTCAACCCCGCTGGGACGCCATACTTTGAAGCACTTGACCTTAGACTCTTCCTGTACCTTCTTTGCCAACCACTAAAGCATGTTGGGAACAACAAGCCACCTTCACCGTGACGAGAGCTGAGTTTTATTTTAATATATATTTGCTTTCCAAAGCCAAGGACTGGTTTTCCTCCCTAGCCCAGTTCTTCTGTCGTTTTCCGTGGTCTTCTTCCCGTGAGAGGCTCGCACAGCCCCAGGACTTGGGAAGGGCCCGGCACTCTGCATTGGCTGACTTCTCCTGCTTTTTTTCACCCGTGGCTTTTTATATACACGGTTGCCTGGCTGGCCCGAGATTCCTGGCTTAGGTTTCAGGGAGGTGAAACCTTATACCCGGGAGCCTTCATGCTGCTTCCCAGGACGAATCAAACTGCAGCTGCTGGAGGTGAGAATCTCCTCAGACTCCAAAGCCACTTGCTGTCTTGCTCTCTTGCCCGTCTGGCTGCCGGGAGCCCCAGCTGGAGAAGCTCCTTCTAGTCCCGGGTGATTCAGCCAATCTCAAAATAAATAGGTAGCGGAGAGCGGGGAGAAAGAACTGGAAACCGCTGAAATTTGAGTCTCCAGGGCTGGGCTGGGCCTGGAAGCTGCTGGGCTGATCTGTCAAAGGAATCTGAGCCCTGGGCGAGGGTGCGGTGGCTGCTGGGAAGATGGCTGCCTGGGGAGTCAGCATGTGGGCCCCGCTGGCTCTGCCAGCTGCTGGCCCCCAGAGACCTTCCTCTGCAGAGCTGATGGTTTTCAGATCTTAGCTGCTCCTAAAAGTAGATGCTACGGCTCTTCTACCCTGGATGGGAGAGCCTGCTTGCCAACCTGGGACACCAAGACCACGCGGGGGCGGGGGGGGGAGCAGAGAGGACCAGATGGAGAACAGGGAAAGGGGTGGGTCAAGGTGTGTGCGCGCACAGCCAAGCCAGAGCAATGCGTAGGAGTCTGCCCGGAGTGACAGGCCGTAAGTAGGGGAAATCAGCCTAACGAGATTTCCCGTGGCTTTGACCCCTGGAACAAGAAGGCCTGTGCGTGTAGATTCTCCGCTGTGCCATGGCCGTGTGCCCGGGGCCACACAGTCCTGCACCTCGGTGTCCACCTAGGCTGGCCGCCGGGAGAGGGTGGGCATCCCGCTGACATTCCGTTGCAAGCCTCCCTCCTCTGCCTCCTCCTTGCCCTTCCAGGGGCTGTTCTTCATTACCTGCCCTACCTATCTTCACGATCTAGCCGCAAACAGCTTCGGTTGACCACACCACTTCCCGATTGAAAGCTAATACTGCCTGACTCATTCTGTGTTACGAGACTGGAGCCAAAGAAAACAAGCTGGAGAATAACCGGCTTGTATGGAGCCGGGGAAGCTCTGCAGGCCTGGCTTTCCAAACCCCATACAGTAGCTGCTCTGTGTCTCCGCCGCACGGGCAGGGAAGCCAGGCAGGCAGAAGTGGTTCAAAAAAAGAAAGCGAGGGAAGAGGCGGGGAAAGAGGGAAGCTGGGCAAAGACTCACGCACTCCGCAGCCATTGGGGAGGGTTCCCTCCCCGAACTGAGACAGGCCTTTGACACCCCGGAATGTTCACACAGAAGGGGGACTGTTTGCAGAGTTAAAGGGAGAGAGAGTTCAAGACACTGGTTGAAAGGGTGCGTTCTGCTCTTAAGGTCCCAGTCGAACAGAGCTGGGCAGAGGCCCCACAGCCCGGCAGAGACAGAGCCAGGCAAGGCCTCCCCAGGGTGGAGAGGGCTTGGAGGGAGTCGGTGGCATGCTTAGCTAGGGAAGGTCTGCCTTGCACTGCTGGCTTCCCCAGGGTTGGCAGCGCGAATAGGGGGTACTTGTGTCTTGGAGTCAGTAGAACTCTCCCTCCCCACATAGCCCAGAACCAGGGGTACCTACATTTTTAACACTGGACTCGGGTTCTTGGGGAGTCCCAGGCAAGTGGCCACATGCCCATGTAGGCAACTTCAGAGTGATAACTCCCTCCTTGTCTATTATGTGCTAACCACAGTAGATAGAAGCCTACAGGAGATCACATCCTTCAAGCCTCTGAGAGCCTTTTCTCTGCATGGTGTGAGGTAGGGCTCTGGCCTGCTGGGAACCCTACTGGCTACTCTGGCTTTCTTCCTGGTCAGCACTCAGGACCTGTGCCTGGCCAAGGTGCCACTGGCCTTTCAGACCAGCCAAGGACCCTCAACCATCCACTAAAGGATTTGGCTGGCCTCTCTGGTACCAGCTTCCATGAGGCCAGCCCAGAACTTCAGTAGTACTGAGACAGAGAGAGGTGGGAATCAGATGTCACCCCACACAGCCCTGGGACCAGTGGACAATAGGAGGCCTTTTAGAAATAAGAGGGCAGATCCTTACCCTTTTCCATACAGCAGAGACTATCCCTGGAGCTCATCACTGCACCTGCGTGGTAGAATGTCTGGCCAGGAGAGGAAGTTCATCTCTCCCATCCACAGTCATAGGGCCTCAGTTTACCCCAGTCCCACCGGTGCCTCTGGCAGTCCTGCTTGGGATAGAGCAGTGAGACCTGAGGCTTGGGTCAACGACTGCGTGGAGAGCGGGAACGCTTAGGCAGCTGGGGGGTGGGGAGGCAGGGGCTTCTGGGGTGGGCACCCTCTTCCCCTTAGGCTTTGCCTGTCTGGTCTGGGGCCAGTGCCATGGAAGTCCCTTGTGGAGCCAGTTCAGAGCTCACACTCAGCTGGTCAGTCAACACTACCCACCCACCCCCAACTACCTCCCCCCACCCCCGCTGGCTGTCTCCGTACCCCTCTCCCTATTCCTGCAATGCTTCAGCCCCTGCACAGACTGCCTCATGCCGTAGTAACCCCACCCACTCGCCGGGCCCCTTTACTGGGATTGCCTGCCCCCAAAATCACCTTCCTGCAGGGCTGCCGGGGGCAGGAATACTTGGCAAAGGATCCACATCACCTCACTGGTGCTGGGTATGGAGTCGCCTCCTCTGTGCCCCAGCCCCAACCTCCTATGTATCTGACCCAGGGAGGCTGAGGACCCTGGGATGGACGGGCTGCCAGAGGAAGAATCTTGACCTGTGAGCTTCCTGAGTCCTCTCTGGAGGCAGTGGCCACGCCCCAGAGGGCTCCCCATCCTGTGTGCCCACCCCCCACAGTGGCCACCCCCCAGCAGGCTCCTCATCCTGAGTGCCCACCCCCTCTGACTCACCGGATGCCAGGAGACCCCAGGACTCAGCTCTGGGGGCCTCACACCTGTGCATCAGCGGGAGCTCTGCTGTGTCTGTTCTGTGTCCATGCACCAGGGGCACGTGCTCTGGGCAGGGGCCAGGTAACCTGTGTGGCAGGGGTGAGTGGAGCTGGCGTCAGTGGGAGGCAGTGGCTGGCTTGCTGAGGCCCAGACAGGTGTTCCTCTCCCCTGGCTGCTGCTTTCTGCGCTTTCCTTGTAGGCCTGTTGGGAACAGTTCCACCCAAGGGCAGCTCTGTGTGTGCATGTGTGTGCACATATGTGCGCATATGCGTGAATCTGTGTCTCCCTCGGCACACTATGTTCATGTGTATGTATTCATGTGTGTGTACACATGTCTGTGTGCATGCATGTGTGCACATGTGTGTCTCCCTCTGTGCATGCGTATGTCTCTCTCTGTGCATGTGTGGATCTGTGGATCTGTGTGTGCGTATGTGTGTGCACATGTGTGTGTGTGGACTACTACAGGAAAACAAAGGCCTCACATCCACTCTGCTTATGTTGAGGTCCAACCCTCAGTGTAGCAGCGAGCCCTTGGGTGCATTCTTTTTTATTTTATCTTTATTTTTTATTTTTATTTGGATACCAGGAAAAATAGAGAAGAGGGATTTTGTAGCCTGTGTTACTCCCCTCATGGCTGAAACTCTGTGCTCAGCTATAGTTTCCCTCAGCCATCGTTTCTGTGAGTTCCCTCCAGTTCTACATCTGCAGAAAACCCAGTCCAAGCTTTTCTTGTGCTTTCCTGCAGTGTGTGGCCCGTGAAGGGTCAACATTTAGTGAGCCTACTGAGTGCTGCGTGCAGCTATAGACAGTGGCGATATGGCCGTGACAAAGAGACAGCATCCCACCCTCCGGGAGTTTGTGGTCCAGCAGATGCAGAAAGAACATTTAAGAGCCGTGGAGGGAACTGGAACCACAGGGGTGGGGGCTGGCCTGGTCCGGGGGAGCCTGCAACTTAAACTAGGGTGCTCTGGGATTCCCCAGGGAAAAGATGAAATTCAAGCAAACACTTGAGTCCAGTCCATGGGTATCTGCGAAAATAATCTGGACTCAGAAGAACAGCAAGTGCAAAGGTCCTGAGGTCAGAGCGATATAGCAAGGTGACCAGTGTGACCAAAGCAGAGTGGGCAATTCAAACGGTATACCCCCAAGTTTCAAGCAAGGGGTATTCACCTCTGGGCTCCGCAGATGCCTGCCTGCCCGCCCTCTGGGACATGTTTCTGCCATGGGAAAGCCATCGCTGTCCATGATTTGGAAAACCTCAGAGTCAAGAAACTCCCTTATACCTAGTACAAAAATGGTGACCCGCTTACCTGTCACACAAGTTCTTCCTGAACACTATCCCTGTCGGTTACTTTCCGGGGTGGTGTCTCTGGCCAATGGAAACACATTTGCTGGGAGGCCTGGCATCTCGGTGGATTTGCCCACCTGTGGCAGCTGAGAGGACTTGGGCGTAGCACACAGAGGCTCAGGGTACCTGGGCCAGGTTGGATAGTCCCATCTTCCAGCTGATGAGCGTTAACCTTGGACTTAGCTTCCCCACTGCTGATGGGCTAGGACGGGCAGGAGACCAGAACAGCGTCAGGCTGGAACCACAACGAGAGGCAGGGGAGTGAGCCCTGGACTGAGTTGAGCAGAACAGCTTCCTCCCCAGCCACAGCCCC